>PVIY010054479.1:0-14191 GCA_004026745.1 Myrmecophaga tridactyla
TCACTCTGGACCACCAATCAGAGTGGGGGCTTATGGAGGCCAGGTGATCAATGGAATTTTAGCTCAGGTCCATCTCACAGTTGGTCCAGTGGGTCCTAGGACCCATTCTGTAGTTATTTCCCCAGTTCCAGAATGTATAATTGGTATAGACATACTGAGCAACTGGCAGAATTCCCACATTGGCTCTCTAACTCTGGCAGTGGGGCTATTATGGTGGGAAAGGCCAAGTGGAAGCCACTAGAACTGCGCCTACCTAGAAATATAGTAAATCAGAAGCAATACTGGATTCCTGGAGGGATTGCAGAGATTACTGCCACTCTTAGGGACTTGAAGGATACAGAGGTGGTCATTCCTACCACATCCCCATTCAACTCTCCTATTTGGCCTGTGCAGAAGACAGATGGGTCTTGGAGGATGACAGTGGATTATTGTAACCTCAAGCAGGTTGTAACGCCAATTGCAGCTGCTGTTCCAGATGTGGTATCATTGCTTGAGCAAATCAGTACATCCCCTGGTACCTAGAATGCAGCTACTGATCTGGCAGATGCTTTTTTCTCAATAGCTATTAGTAAGGACCACCAGAAACAGTTTGCTTACAGCTGGCAAGGTCAGCAATATACTTTCACTGTCCTACCTCAGGGGTATATCAACTCTCCAGCCCTATGTCATAATCTTGCCTGCAGGGACCTTGATCGTTTCTCCCTCTCACAAGACATCATGCTGGTCCATTGTATTGATGATGTCATGTTGACTGGACCTGGTAAGCAGGAGGTGGCAGCTACTCTAGACTTACTGGTGGGGCATTTACATATCAAGGACAGGAGATGAATCCAACAGAAGTGCAGGGGCCTTCCACCTCAGTGAGATTTCTGGGTGTCCAGTGGTGTGGGACATGTCAGATGTCCCTTCTAGGGTGAAGGAGAGGTTGCTGCATCTGGCCCCTCTTACGACCAAAGAGGAAGCACGGTGCCTAGTTGGTCTGTTTGGATTTTGGTGACAACATATTCCTCATTTGGGTGTGCTACCGGCCCATTTATTAAGTGACCAGAAAAGCTGCTACTTTTGAGTGGGGACCTGAATAAGAGGAGGCTCTGCGATGAGTCCAAGCTGCTCTGCCACTTGGGCCATTTGATCCAGCAGATCCAGTGGTACTGGAAGTGTCCATGGCAGGTGGAGATGCTGTTTGGAGCCTTTGGCAGGCCCCTGTAGGAGAGTCACAATGCAGACCCTTGGGATTTTGGAGCAAAGCCTTGCCATCTGCTGCAGATAACTACTCCTTTTGAGGAACAGGCTTTTGGCCTACTGCTGGACCTTAATGGAGACTGAACACTTGACCATGGGCCACCAGGTTACCATGGGATCTGAGTTGCCTGTCATGAGCTGGGTGTTGTCTGGCCCACCAAGCCATGGAGTTGGGCATGCACAGTGGCACTCTATTGTAGAATGGAGATGGTGTATACGAGATAGGACCAAAGGAGGTCCTGAGGGCACAAGTGGGTTGCGTGGGGAGATGGCCCAAATACCCATGGTCTCCACTCCTGCCACATTGCCTTCTCTTTCCCAGATCAGAGCTGTGGCCTCTTGGGGAGTTCACTCAATGCAGTGAATGGAGTGAGGAAGAGAAAACTCGGGCCTGGTTTACCGATGGTTCAGCACAATGTGCAGGTACCACCCAAAGGCGAACAACTGCAGTGCTGCAACCCCTTTCCAGGGTGTCCTTGAAGGACAGTGGTGAGGGGAGGTCCTCCCAGTGGGCAGAACTTGGAGCAGTGCACCTGGTTGTTCATTTTGCTTGGAGGGAGAACTGGCTAGAGGTACGTTTGTGCGCTGACTCATGGGCTGTTGCTGATGGTTTGGCTGGATGGTCAGGAACTTGGAAAGACCATGATTGGAGGACTGGTGGCAGAGTGGTCTGGGGAAGAAGTATGTGGATAGATCTTTCTGAGTGGGCTAAAAATGTGAACATATTTGTGTCCCATGTGAATGCGCACCAGAGGGTGACTTCAGCAAAGGAGGGTTTTAATAATCAAGTGAATAAGATGACCCATTCTGTGGATACCAGTCAGTCCCTTTCCCCAGCAACTCCTGTTGTTGCCCAGTGGGCTCACAGATGGGGTGGTCATGGTGGTAAAGATGGAGGTTGTACATGGGCTCAGTGGCATGGACTTCCACTCACTGGGGCTGACTTGGCTGCGGCCACTGCTGAGTGCCCAGTCTGCCAGCAGCAGTGGCCCCAGATGATGGAATTAGAGGTTCTAATTATTAAGCATGTACAGATAGATTACATGCTTGTCACCGAATGTATAAAAGAAAGTAGCGGAATGACACATGTTACTTGTTGGTTAAAGTCTAAGCTACTGCGCATGTCAGGTGGGCCCATTTTGGTTAGATCCAGTCTCGGTTATCAAGATAACTTTGGACTTGTGGGTGAGTTTTGGGCAGACGCAAGACCCGTCAGTAATAAACATTAGTGGCTGTCTTTAGTGATTACAAGACTCTAAAGGTGAAAAACTGGATAAATGGGCAAACGAGGATTAGTCACAAGGTTTTTGCAATCACTGGGGCAGAAGATAAAGGCTATACAATCATATCAGAGATCTAGGCAGTTGGATTACAATTTAGAGATTTCAGGAATTTCCCTCTATCTACTCCAGTATACCAGAAAGCAAAAAGGAATATCTATATAATGATTCCGTAATTAAAATCACCCCTTACATCCTGATTTCTCAGTTACACTGTGAATCAGACTTTTAGGTGGACTCTTTTAGGAACACCACCTGTGATTTGTTGAATTTTAATTTCAATTCCTTCCATTTTAATGAGCTGCTATGTTTGCTTATGAAGTTTACTGAGATTCCTTGGGCCATCAGATCTCAACTAAGAGTTTAAATAGAGGTACAACTTTTACAAATGTGAGTCAAGCAATGTGCAGTGAAGTTACTGAATCTATTCATTCCATAGCCCATCACTCTGAAAGGTGCCATTGCCACCTTTGCTTTTAAAACGGAAGGTGGTTAACCAGCAGGATTGTTCTGTTTGCTTGCCAGAAAGCTAGCATTCTTGGCATAGAGAAGAGTTTGCTATTAACTAAGTGAATGTTCTCCAAACATGGAGCTTATGCCCTGACACCATTGAGGCTGGGGGGAGAGGTCACACCCATCCTGCCTTCTCTTTGAAAGCTTTGGCATCCATCCCAGATACCCCTGGTGCAGGCCTGCAAGGGGGTGGGGGTGGGGGTCTCAAGACCTTGTTTTTAGGTAAGGAAATGTGAGCTCAGACAACTATTTTGAGACTGGAGGGCAGATAATGGCTTAGCTTTTTATATGAAATGAGGGCTCTCTGTTACAGGGGAGGTATGGGTAGATCTAGGTTTTGTTCATCAGGATCCTAGAACACATGGGTGATCATCTTTCCCAAGAAAATATTGCAGTCCAGAGACATCCCAGGCAGATACTTGATAGAACAAGAAACCACAGATGCAAGTGGAGTTCAAGTTATTTAGGTTTAAATAACTTAAATTAAATTAAAGCAAGGATATAGAAGTGTCCAATATAAAGCATCCAGGGAAAGATGCTTTGGTTCAAAAAGACCAAGGACATTCAGTGTTTCTCTCTCAATTGAAAAGGCACATGGCAAACATGGCAATGTCTTCTAGCTTTCTTTCCAGGCTTCTTGTTTTTTTTTTTATTAATTAAAAAAAAATTAACAACAAACAAACAAAAATATTAACATATCATTCCATTGTACATATACAATCATCAATTCTCAATATCATCACATAGTTGCATATTCATCATTTTTTAGAACATTTGCATCGATTTAGAAAAAGAAATAAAAAGACAACAGAAAAAGAAATAAAACGATAACAGAAAAAAAAAGATTATACATACCATATGCCTTACCCCTCACTTTCATTTATCACTAGCACTTCAAACTAAATTTATTTTAACATTTGTTCCCCCTATTATTTATTTTTATTCCATATGTTCTACTCGTCTGTTGATATGGTAGATAAAAGGAGCATCAGACCCAAGGTTTTCACAATCACAGAGTCACATTGTGAAAGCTATATCATTGTTCAATCATCAAGAAACATGGCTACTGGAACACAGCTCTACATTTTCAGGCAGTTCCCTCCAGCCTCTCCACTACATCTTGAACAACAAGGTGATATCTACTTAATGCGTAAGAATAACCTCCAGGATAACCTCTTGACTCTGTTTGGAATCTCTCAGCCATTGACACTTTGTCTCATTTCACTCTTCCCCCTTTTGGTCCAGAAGATTTTCTCAATCCCTTGATATTAATTCTCAGCTCATTCTAGGGTTTTTCTCAATCCCTTGATGCTGAGTCTCAGCTCATTCCAGGATCTTTGCCCCACGTTGCCAGGAAGGTCCACACCCCTGGGAGTCATGTCAGGTGGGGGCTTTCTTAATACAGACTTTTTAAAAGAGGAATTTTGTTTTGTGCAATCCCCATTTATCAGTCAGCGTTCTCCAGGAAAACAGAACCAACAGGATATATGAGATTGGATCCCTTAACTTAAGAAATGAGGAACCAGAATTACTATGAGATGAAACTTATTAGACTTACCTTGCAAACCAGATAATACCTGTAACGATGGATATTCCAGGTAACCAGATGTGTCATCGTCAAAGGAATGATTCTTGTGCAACAATCCTACTTTTATAGTAAACTTTTCTAATGTGGGCTTCTTCCACCACCAAGACGAATTTGGATTTGGTGGGGAGACTCCCAACCTGGCTGCTTTTCCAGCCTCTTCTTGGGTCTGGAATAAAGGATGCTGCTCTGTTTCCAGGTGAATTAATTGTTTGCAGAGAGAGGGGCACCAAAAAGAGGCTGAATAGCCAGAGGGGATCTGGAAAGCTATTTTCAGTACCAACCAAGAAGAAAAACAGCTCCTCTTTGGATAGTGGGGGGATTTTTAGGATAACTTGCCCAAAACAGTTCTCAGCTTTTGCCAGAACATCATAGTGACAAAGGAAAGCTGAATTTTGTACTCATTGACAAGCACAGGCTGAAGGTTTCCTTCTGCAGGTATTTACCCACAGGAAGTATGGAGCTGAAATTGAGTAACTTTTTGTTTTAGAAATAGAGGTTCCAATGCACTGACTCAGGGACCCTATTGGAACTTTGGACTGACAGCTCAGGCAGCCCCTCCCTCCCCCCATAAGTACTAAACCACAGCTCTAGTCTGAGAGCTCAAGGGTTCTCTAGACAGAAAGGTGGCAAATTGGAGCCCTTCTCTATCAATGTATTAAATAGCTTTTAGGCTGTAAAAGGAACAAGGAGTCCATTGTTTAATGAGATCTCTTTTCAAGCTTTTGGAGACGCTTTCAGGCTCTGATCTTAGCAAGAACTTTTTCCTGGTGAGACAGGTTTCTGGTTCTTCAGTTTCACCGGAAAAAGAAAAAAAATGAGCCGTGGTTGACAGGGTTATTGTGCTGATGATTTTAGGGACCCACGGCAGCCTTCGCTTGAGAGTTGGGAGAATATGTTGATGTGTAAAAAGGATTTGAACAACTGAAATCACTAAACTTGTGGAATGAATTCTGGGTATCTCACCAGAAGGTAGAGTGTGTGTGCAGCCTGTGCGCGCTAGGGGGTCGGCCAAATGGGCGTGGCACAGTACTCCACAAGGTCTACTGGTGGGCCTAGTGCCCTGCTGCGCTGTGCCACATGTGGTCTGCGTGGTGGGCGCAGCACTGAGCTGTGCCACACGTGGTCTGCGTGGAGGGCGTGGCACGTGCGGTGTGACACGTGGTCTGTGTGGTGGGCGCAGCACTCTGCTGTGCCACACGTGGTCTGCGTGGTGGGCGTGGCACGTGCGGTGTGACACGTGGTCTGCGTGGTGGGCGTGGCCCTGCTGTGCCCCACGTGGTCCGCGTGGTGGGCGTGGCACGTGCTGGGTGCCTCATCCTGTGCTCCAAATTCCCCAGGTGACTCCTGGGGTCATTTTTCCTACATTCTGACTCAAGAGACCAAGACGGGGTCCTCCCCCGAGCGTTTTCAGCACGATATAGATGCAAGGTTAAGCGCAGCAGGAGAAGCAGCAGTCAGCTGGCCCCGCATCCTGATGGACTGCGGGGACGGGTGGACATAAGCCCTCCGGGTATGCCCACCCTTAAAGCGGAAGCCAGTTCGTTCGGGGTGCAGCGAATAAAGAAAAGAGCAGCCCCTCCTCTCCCGGCTCCCCAGTGCTCAGTCACGATGGATGGCGCTTCGAGTGGGAGACGTTCCTTTGGGCTGCGGCGCGGCTGTGCTGGGGGCTGATTAGGGGACAGGAAAGGACGATCTGGACCCGGGGCATCCTCCACAAGGGAAGGACGTGGCGCGCCACCCGGAGCTCCGCCTCTCCGCAGTTCTTTTTCTGGCTTCTTGACATCAGAATTGCTGATCTGTCTTCTACAATTCCTTCCCCCAGAGGCTGCTGGCTTAGAAGCCGGGAATCGTTTTTAATTGGTTTGTTTGCTTTGGAGTCCTACTCATGAGAAGGATGTTTCTCTTCGGTTAGGCTCGGCGGTGGTCTTGCTTGGTCGAGCACTGTTGAGTAACGTAAAAATGAAGCCGGTCTGCAGCTGGCATCTGCTGACAAATAGAATTCATTTATTTTAAACTGTACCTTCAAAGCTGAAACATACTCAGTGTTTACTGAATATATAAACATACAGCTTCAAAAGGACTCTTTTTTTCCCCTATGGCAAGGTGTGCTAACCAGAAACGAAACTTACCTACACAAGAGACCATGTGTGAAAGAGGGGCAGGCTGGGGCTTGGCTTCACTGGCTATTTTCCTGAATAAGGAAAAAATACGTCTGTTTCCAGAGCTGAAACAGAACAGCCACTAGATATTTTTTCAAGACTTTTAGTCCTATTTAAGGATGTGGTTGTCTCCCATCTAAAATCAGAGACTGTTACGTGACAGGACAAATGTCCCAGTTTGGAGATAGTAGAATAAAACTGAGTTAAGATTTCTTCTTCTCTACCCCAGTCCTGTGGGTTTTTGTTTTGTCCTGTTTTATGCTATCTTCACTGGCTTTTTTTTTGGATACACTTCAAATCCATTCTGGAAGAAGGTATAAATACTTTCAATATCAACTTAAGTAGCGTTATTCTCACATCCTCTCAGCACAGCGTGCCACCTTCACAGTTTACTGTGACACAATTTTGATGACTCCAATAAAGTGAGTCATTCTTTTTCTGTCTCTCTCACCTCTTTCTCTCTTTGGTGTTGATGGCACCCACGGTGGACAAATTTAAATATCTCTCTTTAAATATTTCCAAGGTTTACAATTCCTTGTCCTTTTGTGATCCAGCACAATGCAAAGGAATGACAGGCAAATCAAAGTCAGAGGTTCTCTAAAAATAGCTCAAATGCAAAACCTCAATTTTCTAAAATCATGATTTCCTAAGCCCTTTCCCTGCCACTTTTTAAAAATAAATGATTGGTAGCTTTATGATTCATCTCATTTGGAAGCAATTTTTACCATGCTATGGTGTGAATTTTCATTTTTCATATGAAAATTTCATTTTTCTTTGCCTTTTTCCCTGCTTTTATTTTGCTAATACTTCTTGTGGTAGTCAAAAGCACAATGTGGAGCGCCATCTTTGGATTATCAGTCATGGCTTTAGTTCTGATCGAATAGTATGTGTGAAAGAAAGTTTTAAGTATTTGAAAGCATTGCACAAATGTTGATGACCTTAGCTGAGTTACTGGACCAAAGAAAGTAGTCGACAAAATATAAATAATCCTATTCTAGGGCATCAGATCCTGGGGTTAAAGCCCTGGGCAGTACTCATCTCTGGCTGAGTGCCCTCAGACTAATAACTAAACCTCTCTGGCCTAAGTTTTTTCATCAGTAGAAAGATCATGGAGGGCAGTTAATTTCCGAGTCCCATTCCGCAATTACTGTCAGTGTTTGCCGAGCTGCTCTGACCCTTACCACTCAATTGTTGGCTTAAGCAATAGGAATCTATTGGTTCACGACTTTGAGGCTAGAAATCCAAAATGAAAATGTCAGCCAGACCTGCATCCTCCCAGAGTCTGTACGTTCTTCTGCTGGCTGTCGGCAATCCTGCTGGTTCCCTGGCTTGTATCTGCCTCTGGTCCCATGGTGATGTCCTCTCCTTTCATATTTCTGTGACCCCAAGTTTCTGAATCTTGAGAAGGCCTCCAGCAAGCTGGCTTGAAACTCAGCTGCATTCCATTGGGTCACACTTTAACTAAAGCTGACGCCTTCAGGAGGTCCTACTTTAATGGGCTCACACCCTCAGATACGAATTAAGGTTAAGAACCTGTGTTTGTTGGGCACATATAGAACCTACCACACTCGCTATCTTTGATTTTATGACTAAAATTGAAGGCTATTTAATGTCACTCTAATCTCTGCATATTGACTGTGTCACTGTTCTTGCATATGTGTCTGCAGTATTCAATATAAGAACAGTGTGGTGGGTAGAATTATGCCCCCGAATTTAGCTATGTTCTTAATCAGCGTTCGTGTGGATCTGAACCCATTTATTTATTTATTTATTTATTTATTTATTTATTTATTTATTTATTTTTGTGAGTGATCTGGGAACCGAACCCGGGTCTCCCACATGGAAGGTCTGAACCCATTTTAAGTAGGACCTTGAAGATGTTATTTTTAGTGAAGATGTGGCCAACTAAATGAGGGTGAGTCTTAATCCGTGGCCAACTAAATGAGGGTGAGTCTTAATCCAGATTATTGGAGGCCTTATAAAGGGAAAACCACAGGTAAGGTCGAAAAGTTGAAAGTTGGGCGAAACTAGAAGAATAGGAAGAACGGAAGGGACGTAGCCATGGGACAGAAAAGCCAAGGAACCACAAGGACTGCCAGCCAGCAGAATACAACTGACCACAGGAGGAAGCAAGCCTTCTAGCCCCTTAAACCATGTGCCATTAAATCCCTGTTGTTTAAGCCAACCCATTGGGTGGTGTTTGTCATAGCAGCTCAGCAAACTAGCACAAATAGAGAAGATATTAATACCCGCTTTATACAACCAGCAGCAAATGCTGATTCTCGTTTTCTACCATCAGTTTCTCCTTGCTGGGTATAGGCTCTACTAGCACCCTGTCCCACTGTACTTGCCCCACCGTTTTCCTCCCCATCCTGCCACTCTGTCCTTTGTCAGTGGGGGTGTCTGCACCTTGGCCCTCCCAGGACTAGGCTGGATGGTGTCTCATCCCCAGCCTGCGCTGGGGCCACTTTGTGCTGGGCCTGGTGGTCCCCACCTACTTTGAGGTCTGGGGATTGTCCCCTTGCCTACCCCTCCCTCCTATGGATTTCCATTCGGCAAGAAGCATGGCTTGAAACTCTGGAAAGGACTTGGTGCGTATTGCCAGATTGGTCTGTACCTCCAAACTGGTCCATCCAGCCTGGGCTATTGCTTTCATTCCTAGAACAAAATCAGGAAAAAGGGATCATGTCCTTTTCCCATCACCGGGCTGTGCTACTTAGAAGGGTTAATCAGCTTTGGGAAGGAAACAACTTAGGATATAGGGAATTCTTATTGTTCTCGTAAAATCTACCTACTAACTCAAGATGTATAAAGCATGAAACCAAAAAATGAATTAAATTTAGAATTAAAAAAGAATCTGAGTGGGATTGCAAAGGTTGCCTGCCCTGCGGGAGACCACGGTTCAATTCCCGGCCCATGCACTTCCCTAAAACAAATAAACAAAAATTCAACAAATGGTGCTGCAATAACCGATACTCACATGGAATAAGAATGAAATGTGACCCCTGCCATACAGCATACAAAAAAAAAAATCTGAGCAAGATCAGCAGAAGTTTTAAAGTACAGATTGAAAGAATTCAAGACAAATAAGAGATTCTGTTTTGAAAGTGAAGGAAATTTACTGTCACTTGGCTGACACAAAAGAAAACAGTTGAGAAGCATTTATTGAGTACCAGCTCTGGACCATACCATGTGCCAAGAACTCGAGATACGAGTTAGCTACCATCTCTGTCTTCAGTGGTTTGTAATCTGATAGAAGAGACATGCACAACGCATAATCCCAATAAAATTATAGTAGTCAATGCAATGATCACAAATAAACTAAATATCCCAGAAACATGAAGTTTTTGGGGGGGATGTGGGGGGGTTGGTCAGTGAAAGCTCAGTGCGGAGACTTTGTGTAAAGAATGGGGAAAAGAACAGCATGAGCTGGAATGGAGGCATTAAAATAATGTGGAATCCTTGGGAACCTATAATAAGTTTGGGCCTGAAAACGAAGAAAAAGAACTGGAAATGAAGATGCAGAAACTTCCTTTGAGCGCATTAGGCAGGAGCTGGGGCTTTAGCCCGAGGGGAATAGGAAGTCACTGAAGGAGTTTAGTTGGGAGATGGCTGATCTCATCCGCCCTAGAAAGCCCACTGTGGCAGCTGAGTGGAAACAAATTCAAGAGCAAGACCGGGGCACAGAGGCTAGAAGAGGCCTAATGCAGAGCCGGCCCTTGCATTCACCACGTTTGTGAGCCTAAAAGTAACCCTGATCCTGATGGATAAACATGAAACCAAGTGTGGGGAAGTCTCCTGTTTTAATATCTAAAGAAGGCAATTTTGTGCCCAGAAAGGACAATTTAGAGTCGCTTGTATTTTTAATTTTCTGTATTAACGTTTATTTGATGTAAATTTTTAAATATTATATAAATATTTAATTGAGGTGTTTTAAAAACATATACCTAGATTTTTTCTGAAGCTTCTGAATTCAGTTTGCACATCTTTTTATACAAATAATAATAAAAGCAGTCTTCAGTATAGCTGTGCTTTGTTCATTTAACATAACTGTAACTTTAAATTGCCCTAACCAAACATAATTAAATTATCTGAAACATTGAACCCACATAAAAAAATTCTGTCTGTCGCATCAGGTTTTCAATCACTCCAAATGGCTGACAGAGCAAGCTTATGAGGATTAATAAGCACTTTCTAAACTTTCTAGTAATTTAACTCCATTAGCCCTGCATAGCTAATAATTCAAAAGTATTAATCTCATTATCCAATATATTTGAATGTGATTTGCTATTAAATTATGTCATGCCTTCAACTTAAAACCATAAGTATAATATCAAAGAAGCATCTTAAATTCAAGTCGCAAGACAAGTTGTCAGATTAGTTAATGCATCTCTCTAACATCTCAAAAGTTTCAAGCACATTTAAAAATAAACATATTGCTATCCCAAGATTACAAATCTTACTTGTACACTTAAAAAAACAAAAGCATTGATAAGATGGTTTGATTTACTGCAACACCTCTATTTTTATTTTCATGTTTTCCTAGGGTTGTAAGCTGAACACACCAGGCTGAAGTTTCCAGATCATTCTTTAGGCTAAAGAATTTGAGACTGAGTCCAGGACATAGGTCCCCCATATTTCTAGGACAAGTTTTCTCACCCTCAGCACTACTGAGTCACGTTTGGGGCTGGACAATTCTCCATTACAGAGGCTTGCTTCTCCTTGTAGGATGTTTAACAGCATCTCTGAGCTCTGCCCCCTCGATGCCAGTGGCATACACAGCCCCATTTATAACCACCAAAAATGGCTCCAGACATTGTCAGATACCCCTGGGGAGCAAGTGTCCCCGGCTGAGATCCCCTGTTTTGGGATATGGCGTCTCTTCTCACAGCTGCGCGTGTCTCCTCCTCTCAGCAGGAGCTGCAGGCTTTATCTCTCAGCTGATAGTTGTGTAGCCCCGTGTATCACACACGCCCCGGGCACCTCTCAGGTGTTGCTTTCACTGTGTTTTAGCACAACCTTGCTGAACCGTTTCTCCGTAGATTTGATGAGGTGGCCCCACCCAGACACAGCCAAATGGAAGGGAACATTTGATTGGATCTCTATTCTCTATACTTGATATACCAATCTCTATACTTTATGAGTGATTCTACATTCTTTTTACATTCCCAGGTTCACAGGCCATAGTTTTAGCCTCACTGTAACACTTGTATTGAGAAAAAACATATATTTTGAAATGAAATTAGACCTTCGGTAGAATCATAGCCATCAACCAGACTGTCACACCTGAATGTTCACAGAAATCTCCTTCAGAATCTGCATGAAATGTCTCCATCTATCTCATTTTATTTCTTTTCCGCAAGTGCCAGAATTCAAGATCAATGAAACATACTCTTACCTTTAATGACATTGGCAAGCTGATATTATAACACATTGGGAAATACTTATGAGTCAGGTGATATATTTTTTTATTTGTATGAAAAGATGTTCCATAGAGTTTATCACCTTTAAAAGGGGTCATTTGATAATGCTTTTTTCTACCATTTTCGTTACAAAGGTGTAATATTTCAGTTACATTGGGATTCTGCATGGGCTCACTGAGGAAAATGTTCCATTTTACTTTGAACATGGCATTCTCCAAAAGCTGGCAAAGCCATGCAGGAGTAATGTACTTTGCTTTATAAAATTTTGCTCCAAGTTCCACACGACAGCGCTTACAAAGGAACATTGGGAAATGAAATGTGATCCCATCATACAGCATACAAAGAAAGAAAATGAAAGAAAGAAACATTTGGAATGCTGTTTCATAAATCAGGTACATCTGTATTTCATGAAAAGCCCGAGGATGCTCATCCAGCTCTCCTGGCCTTATGGAGGCCCTAACCCACCTTTAATACAGAGCATGTATCCACTCATTAAACAAGTATTAGTTGTTGCCCACCATGGGGAGAGGGCTGGGGGCTAGACATGAAATGGGGTCTAAGAACCAGCCACAGCTCCTCACCCTCAAGACCTTAAACCAGTGGTAGAGATGTCATTTTTTACATAAAAATATAGAAAATGGAAATATGTAGAAACAATCCATATAGGAAATGATCCAGGCCACTTGGTTCCACAAGCCTGTAAAGTCCTTGAGGACAGAGCTTATTCTTATTTATTGATGTATCCTCAATACTTCTCATAATAGTAAACAGATAATAGATGGATGGATGGATGGATGAACAGACAGACAGTTGGACAGATGAATGGATGGGTGAATAAGAGGTACAGAGCAATGGAGCTTTGGAGGGGGAGGAGTCTTTCTGCCTTGGGCAGACTAACTCAGAGTGGAGGGAGGCGGCCCTGACCCATGCATGGAGGTGACAGCACATCAGCAGAGTTTACAAGCACAGAAAGCAGGGCAGAAATATCTAGGGCCACAGCAGAGTGGACAGGAGCCTTGAACTTCGTAACAATGAACATCTGACTTTCTAGCAAACCAGAACTGGTTTGTCCTTGAAGACATCGCTAAAGCAACAGCCTTTAAATGGCCTCAGAAAGAGACGAAGCAGTAGCAAGTGTACAGCAGGGGTAGAGGGTCAGGGGAATTACGAATGATTTCCAGACCCAGGAGAACACCTAGAGCACCCTTGTCCTGCTTGCCGGTCTCCTTGCTCAGTAGAAAGATGCAGCACAATCTGCAAGCTGGAAGCTGAGATTCTAATCTCAGCTTGATCAAAGGCCATGGAAAGTTGTGTGATCTATGCTTCAGTGGCTTTATGTGTGAAATGGAAAAATGCTATTTTATCCGTTATTGTTAACATTGAACAAAATTACCTTGGGCTCCTTGAGGATGAGCTGCAGCAGAAGACGAGTCTTTAGTCCTAGGGATCACCCATGTGCTACGTTACACACTCGCTGCCCATCCACGTGGCGCCAGGCCTGGTTTGCTCCCCTGGGGCCAGTCTTCTAACCTGCAGTTCCAATCCACATGAGCACTGTAATCACAGAGGGTCAAAGGGTCTCAAAGGATTTTGCAGTCATTCTTACAAACAGTTGAATAGGAGTTGAATGTCCATTAATTCAACAGACAATTCTCTATATTGAATCTCTAAAATGCTATTAAAAATACAATTTTAGAAGATTATGTACCTGAACTTTCTGGTTTACAATTGACCAATACACACATTTTGAAGAAACAGTGTTCAACTACCTATTTAAAGAACTATTCTTGGAGGGAACTGCCTGATAATGTAGAGCTGTGTTCCAGTAGCCATGTTTCTTGATGATGACTGAACAATGATATAGCTATCACAATGAGACTCTGCGAATGTGGAAACCTTGTGTCTGATGCTCCTTTCAGCTACTATATCAACAAAAGAGTAGAACATATGGAATAAAAATAAATAATAGGGGGAACAAATGAAAAA
>PVIY010054480.1:0-14203 GCA_004026745.1 Myrmecophaga tridactyla
TGTGGCTTTTCTAAAGGATAGCCTTTTGTAAAGAACTTTCTCCACAGCCTTTCCTCTTGGGTGCAAGGTCTTGTACTAAACAACTAGATTGTAAGCTTTTGCCTCAAGCTAATGTTTTTTGGGTTATTCCCTTAGAGTGTTTACTTTGCCATGCTTGCTATTTCTCCATCCTAAATTCTGGGAAAGGTAAGACCGAGTAGTACATTTTGGGTTGGTCTTTCATGGGATCACTAGGTGGGTTGAAACACACATGACAAATCCTCATTTGAGAATCAGGTGTGTTTTTTTTATCTCTGTAATCAGGACAGGGATCTGTACTGGTAGAGAGATCCACCATCTTCCAGGCTGTTGAGCAGGGTTTGGCAGGGAGTTGAGGAGGGGTTAGTAAAAGTGATGCTATGATTTTCTGCCATTTTTAAGTTGACTTTTCCTTGAGTCAACCTTTACTTGGTTGCTGTAAAGTTTTTACTTATATTCCAGATTTCCTGGAAAGTGAGTTCTGACAATTTTTTGCTTATTTATCAAAGTTTCTATGTAGGGTTGGAATTTGGGACATTCCTACTCTAAAGTCTGGGCAGTGCTGTTACAGCACGTTAATTTCATTGTAAAATATTTAAATAATCCAAATCTACTTCAGCAGGGCTTGATGGTTAAATAAACCAATTGCATTGCATACTTACTAAGAAATAAGGAGAAATAATGCTGAGCAATGAAAATGGATGAAATATTATTACATGCAACAATTTATTATGCTAAGAGCAAAACTATTGCCAAAAGGACATTGTAAGATTAAATTAACATTTTTGAAATGTCAAAATTATAGAACTGGAGAGTAATTTAGTGATTAAATGGAGTTTGAGGGCACACGGGATGGCAGGATGGTGTGGTTATAAAAATGCAACAGGGATCCTTGTGGTGATGGAAATGTTCTTTATGATGTTGTATCAGTGCCCATATGCAGATTGTAATACTATACAATAGTTTTTTATTATGTTACCTTTGGGGAAAACTAAGTAAAAGCTACATAGAACATCTTTATATTATTTCTTACAACAGCATGCAAATCAATGATCTCAAAATAAAAAGTTTCAATAAAATACAATTTTGAATAATACATAAGAAAGATTTCATTTCCCAGTAGGAAATTTTACATCTTTCCCTTGAATTCACTTTCTGCAAACTGATTCTATCCTATTATAATAAAACTCTTATTTAAAATCAATCTAGTATATTTTCATAAATGAAAACATTAGAGATAGAGTGGTCTATATTGAAACTTGCTTTAGAGATTGGTGAAAAAATATGTATGATAACAGAGTTGGAACACTAAAAAACTGACATTTGATTCTCAATATCTGCAAGTTATTATATTTTCTGCATTGATGAAATTAAGAGAGACAAGAGAGGGGATGAAATTTTGATCTAAAATGAATCAAAATAAAAAAATGATTCCTTTGGTTTGTATACCAAATGAATATATTCTATCATTTCTTTTATCTCAATGGCCATCTACTAGTTCTTTATGTCTCAGCTCAAATGGCTCTTTCAGAATTTTTTTCAGAAAAAAAATTAAAAAACTTCTGAAAGAGCCATTATTAGTTCATACCCAATATTAGTTCATACCCACTGCCTGTGTTCTTTTGCACTGAGTCCGCTCTCATTCAATGTGGATAACTTCAAGAGCATTTTTGTTTGTTTAAGAAGACATATTCTGCTCTATTTACATATTAACCAAGTCATCTTCTGATATTATTTGGAGATTAAAGCTGATTTCATTGGTAATTATACAAGTTCATGAAAATGAGTTAAACATTCACAGACACACACACAGACACACACAGAAGATGTGATTTAATTTGCAGGTATTATGCACCACCAGTCTCCTGATGGGTTTAAAATAATTAAGCATTCCCCTTTGCACTGAAAACCAAATAGGGAATGATCTGAGTCTGAATTTTTGGTGACTCTGTCAATGTAAGTACATCTCCAGAGAGTGTATGTAAGTCAGCCAAGAGCAATACACCAGAAATAGACGCAAGTGGAAATCTTGTTAAGCATTTGGTTTGTTCTCTATAGTCTTGGTCAGGAAGGACCATCTTCATATTCCTGAGTCAAAGTCCTGAGAACTCATCAGGTATTGCCCAATCCTTTTACTTCAGGGCTTATTAAGTTAACCACACAAAAACATAGAAGTAGCTTTTCTTCCACCCAGCTCTACAGAGACTGCATCTAAGAAATGAAACCTGATGCTAATTAGCAGACACACACAGAGCACCAAAGATACATTCGCAGGTCACAAATGGAAAAAATCTATTTTATCCCCTTGTCTTCTAGAGAATCATAGTCTCCAGAGACTAACAAAACAATAGAGCACTTTACTAAATGAGATGCAATGAGAATTCAGTCCCAGAAGCTTCAGATATTATCAGGGCTTCATGTACACCTGCTGTAATGTGGCTTAACCAACAACAAGTGAGGAGAAAGCACAACTGTATATCCCAGAGACCTCAGAAATAACTCCCTTTCCATGTTTTTTCCTAGGGAAAGATTTTCCATCTTTAGCAATTGTTCAGGTGAGGAACAGAATGAGCAGAAGTTGATTCTCTGGTGATTTAAAGCTGAGGTAGCCAGAACATCCCTGTAAGTACAGAGAGAATGAGAAATAGAGGGAGGGTGACCTTTTAACTGGATAACCTCCTGGGTCTTCAGATATGGATAAAAAAGAGGGAAAGGTTTAACAATACCGAGTCATTGCAATATTAAGTCCCTGGCCTTTAAAATACATGTAGCATCTACTGCATTCTATTGTTTGCCAATGAGGTTCACTTGATGGGTTCTTTCAATTCAGCAGCAGCAGCTGCCCTTTTAATTTTTTAGTTATTTTCTGTGTATCTTCTGCACCCAGTTTAGCTTTTACTTTTGTTTCCCAACTTTTCCTCTCTTCCATTTTTGGAGATTTCTGTTGAAACTCATTCATTGATTTATTCATTTATTCATTACTGGAATAATGATCAGAAATCACAACATGTTGAGCATTAAGCTATGGTCTGGGATAAAGGAAAGGATAAGATATTGCTACTTTCATTAAGGAGAGGCATGAAGTTGGATGAATTTAATATTCCATGATAAGCAATGCAATGATCACCACAAGCAGAAACAGTTTCCACCTTGTCATAGAAGGATAAAGCCGACATCAGAGGAAAAAAGCAAAAGTTTGTCAGAAAGGAGAATAACTGGAGTGCACATTGAAGGAAGAGTTGGAGTGTCCCAGCTAAGAGCCTCCCAGGCAGAAAAAAATGGGGCTGCAAAAGGGGTGTAGTAATAAAAGTGCTGGGTACAATAAGATCACCAACAGCAGTCCTGAAAGGCTGGACAATGAGAGAAGAAAAATAGTGAAATATTAATTTGGCTTGGTAGTGGGGGGTCAAATCATAAGTATCCCATATTTGAGGCTACAGAATTTGGATGTATTTCTGCATGTAATAACCAGCCCCAGCGGTGGGAATTATATGAGCATATCTGCCTTGTAGAAAGCTCTTTCCTGGCCCAAAGGTATTCACTGGAGGCAAGCTAATCTCTTATAATACAGAGAGATGATGAGAAACCATGGAGGAGGGAACAGAACAGTAAGAACCAATGAAAATATCTGACAAATAGAATGCATGAAGGGGAAGGTACCATTTATTGAATACCATATTGAAGTAAGGAAAACAGAATTCAAAACCAGAGATTTGGGTATGCCACGTAATCTCAACCCTCGGGGGCCAGTGTAGGATGGCACTGCACGCTGGTTATGTAACTGCAGGTTTCTGAGTGTGGATGCCTTTTGCAAGTCTTCAACCCTCATTCCTTAAATCACACTTCTTTACAAAGGCAACAGGCCCAGAGGATATTTGGACACAGTCTGTTTTCCTCAAATGCATGAGTTTGAAGGTACAGGACATTTCTTCCTCCTGCCTAGATCTGGTTCTCTTTCTCCAAGAGTCTTGCCTTAGGTGAAAGTGGTAATCCAGTTTTTTGTGTGACAGTAACAGGTCATTTAACCTCTCTGCATCTCAGCATTTACTAAGCAAAGTCAAGAATTTGATCTAAATCAGTTTCTCAACAATAAAAATTACCAAAACATGGGGGAGGATATTTTTTTTTGTGGGAACTATAATGTTCCTTGTATGGTGTGGACCACCATTCTCCCCCAGTGGATTGCCACCAGTCTTAACAACTAAAAATAACTCTAGGCATTGCCAAGTGTCTCCCAAGGGACAGATTAGACCCCATCCGAAAACCAGTGCCCTCAATGAGCTTCACACCATTTCACTCTGACTCCTTTGATGACTCTGAAGTTCCAGGTGTTGTCAGAACCGGGAGAAGCATCTACAGGTCTCTCCTTAGCAATCTATCCATCTGAGTGATAAATTATCAGTTGCTTTCCAATCTATGACACTAGATTTTTTCTAAAAGTTGTCATTGATTTAATCTAAAGGAACAATGTGAATGTCTGAGGGTTTGAACCATCACCTTACCATCTCTTGAGAGCCATTTCCTTCTCTCTGTGCATCCTTTTCTATGGATTTAAGCTGCTATCATGGAAATTATGGGGACCACCATGGTCTTAGAGTTCTGGGGATGGTTTTATATTCCACCTACTAGCATGAAAAGGTAGAAAACAGGTTTTCAATAGTCCAGATACCTGAGTTATCATCACCACTATCAGTCAAGAGCTGTACAGCCTTGAAGATATGACCTCAGGAGTCTGGGACACAGTTTATGTATTTGCTAATGCTGAATGACAAAATACTACAGATTTTATGGCATAAAACAATAGCCATTTATCTCACAGTTCTGCAAATCAGAAGACTGACAGAATTGACTGGGTTTTCTGCTGAAGGGCTTACAAAGATGAAATCACTGTTTTGGTCAAGCTGTGCTATCACTTGGAGGCTTCCAAGCTCATTCAAGATTGTGGTAGAATTCATTTTCTTGTTGCAACTTTAGGACTGAGGCATGTGTTTCCTTGCTGGCTGCCAGTAGGGGCAGATCACAGCTTCTACAGGATGGCAGTATTCCTCACCATTAGTTCCCTCCACCCACAAGACAGAAATATTCTTTTGCAGTAAAGTTAGGATAAGTAAAAGAATTCAGGCAGTCTCCAGAAGGTAGAGGTGGCAAGTAAGTGGTTTTTGCTTGAACATCCAGAAGGACAAGGACTTCAAATATTTTGACATTAACCAGTGAAACTAATTTCAGACTTCTAGTCTCCAGGATTGTAAAGAAATAAATTTGTGAGTTTTTGGTTTTAAGATACTGCAATTGTCAGGAGCTATTCTACCTAGAGCTATTAAGGAAAAATAAATTGTCACCAACATTTCTTTGACCTGCTATGTTTCCTAATTTGGGGGGTCCAGATCATTGCTTGTTTGCTTTGGTGTGAAAAGAGAGACTTCCAAGCTCTTCAGTTCACTCTGTCATCAGTTTCCCAAAGCAAACTTGTTCTTCTCCAATGCTACCAAATTGTCTGTCAGGAAGCACCATCACCTTTATTCTACTACCCTTTGCCCCATAAACTATCCAACCTCCCCTTATAATTTATGTTTATATACAAAGTTGACAAAAGTTTCCTCATCTTGAGTCCTACCTAAGGGGTGTTCCTTAATGAGATATTCCCTTGCTCTCAAAAAGTAATTTCAGATCTAGGGTTTAAGATTATTCTTTCTTAAGATCATTTTTCCTGGCTTCCCAAAGTCCAGAGAATTTAAAAAACTCTAACTCATCAAGTATTTTCTTAGTTTTTCTAGTTTGGCTTATTTTAAATTTTCTCATGGTTTCTTTTCAATAAATTTGTCTTTTGACATTTTGTCACTATGAACTCTTTCTTTGTGGTCTCCTCAACACTGGCATTGTGCTTTTCTATTATAACTGGCTTTGTTGTCTGTAAAGCTTTCAGACATGGAATATAGGACAATAGCTTGGGTTTATTTAGTGAACAATCTGTTCCATCATCTATAATGGCCAGGAACACAGGAAATAAAAGTTGTGAGTAATCACTCAGCATCATACATATAAGGGTGACTCACCAACAGAGGGTGATTCATTGAAATGCTAATTAAGAATTGGGAATCTCCCAATGTTTATGGCAGCCTTTATTCCTATTATCTCCATGGCAACATCTTTCTCTTTTCTATATTCTTTTCTGCATTGCCACACCATTTTATTCTTTATGAGAAATGTTGTGATATAGAGAACAAATATGAATAAGGCACAGTCTTCCTGTATTTTCCACTATCTTGCATGAGTGTGGAAATTTTCTTCCAAATGATGATAGCACAATTTTAATTTGATATTATTACCTAAATGCCATGGTTTAATTTAGCATTCGTAGTTTGCAGACTGAGGTTCCATAGATTGGTTTTTTCCTAATTTTTGTTCCGTTACCATAGATACACTCTAACATTTCTTTTAATGATCCAGATATGTATTTCAGTGCTGTTAATTTCTTTCAGTATCTTGTGCTAACATTAGCAGCATTAATTACCTAAAAATTTACATTCCAATTAGAAACTTTGGTAATTTTTTCAATTTTTTGAATCAGAAAAGCTCTGATTTTATAGAACAATCATGTATATAATACAGAATTCTATATACCATCCAACCAATCACCAACTGCAATGGTTCAGAACAATTGTAACAATTGATTATAGCACATTTTTATTATGCTACAAATCAAAGCTCATGATTTAACTTACAGTGTACTGTTTAGTATAGTTCCATGGATTTTGTTAAAAATTTTTATTCTGTTACCATATTCACATCTAACTTTTCCCTCTTTAGTTACATTCAGATAAAAAAAAACTGTGTTGCTAATTATTTCACAATGTTGTACTAAACCATCATCATCCATT
Organism: Myrmecophaga tridactyla; assembly: GCA_004026745.1. Lineage (NCBI taxonomy): Eukaryota > Metazoa > Chordata > Mammalia > Pilosa > Myrmecophagidae > Myrmecophaga > Myrmecophaga tridactyla. Next base: position 6,897 of record PVIY010054480.1, read on the forward strand.
ATATTTCCATTATTCCAAATATGAATCCATACATTTTAAGCCTTAACTTTCCCTTTCCTATGCCCAGACCCCCTAATAATCTATATCCTAGATTCTGACTTTATGTGTTTGCTTATTTTAACTGTTTCAAATCTGTGAGATCATACAATGTTTGTCCTTTTGTTTGTGGCTTCCTTCACTCAACATCGCATCTTACAGATTCATCCATGTTTTCGCAGGACCTCATTCCTTCTTATGGCTGAATAATAGTCCGTTGTAAGTATACACTACATTATATTTATCCATTCATCAGCTGATTGACACTTGGGTTACTTCCATATTTGAGAAATTTTGAATAATGTCCCTTAGAACATTGGTGTGCAAACATCTCTTAGTATCCGCGCATTCAATTCTTTTGGGTATATCCCAGTAGTAGGATTGCTAGGTCATATGGTTGTTCTTTACTTAGCTTTGTGAGGAACCGCAAAACTGTCTTACATAGTGGCTGCACCATTTTAAATTACATCCAACAATGAAAGAGTGTTCCTGTATTTCCACATTCTCCCCAGGACTTGCAGTATTCTGATTTTAATCGCAGACATTCTAAGGAATGTGAAATGCTATCTTTCTGAGGTTTTCATTTGCATTTCCCGCATGGTTAAACATGAGTATCTCTTCACCTGTTTGTGGACGTTTCTATATCCTCTTTGGAAAGATGTATATTCGAGTCTTTGTCCCTATTTAATTCGGTTGTTCATAATTTGTTGTTAAGTTGCAAGATTTAAAAAATATATTCTGGATATAATCTTTTATCAGATACATAGCTTCCAAGTATTTGCTCCCACTGTATATTCTGGATACTAATCTTTTATCGGATATGTGTTTTCCAAATTTTTGCTCCCACTGTATAATTTGTTGCTTTACTTTCATGATAGATTATTTGATGGACAAAAGGTTTTATTTTTGATGAGTTCCCAGTTATCTATTTGTTCTTTTGTTGTTTATGCTTTGGGTGTAAAATCTAAGGAATACTTCCACATATTAATTTCTGAAAATGCTTCCCTATGTTTTCTTCTAAGAGTTTGACAGTTCTAGCACATCTATTAAGGTACTTGATCCATTTTGAGTTCCAGTTTTCCCAGAACATTTGTTGAAAAGACTATTCTTTCCCAATTGACTGGACTTTTTCCGATTGTCAAAAATCATTTGGCCAAAAATGTGTGGGTTTTCTGATCTCTCAATTCTACTCCATTGTTTCATACATCTGTCCTTGTACTGATACCATGCTGTTTTGATCACTGTGGCTTTTTAATGCAGTTTAAGATCGGGAAATGTCAGTCCTCCAAATTCATTCTTCTTTTTGAAGATCGTGTTTTCTACCCTCAGCCAAATATACTTCCACATAAATTTGAATATTAGCTTTTCCGTTTCTGCTAAAATTGTTCTTTGACTTGTGATTGAAATTTGGATTGAACTGAATCTGTAATTTGTTTTGCGTAGTATTGGCATGTTAATGATATTTAGCCTGTGAATCCATGAACTTGGAATGACCTTCCATTTATTTAACTGGTGTTTAAATTCTTTTAGGAATGTTTTGTAGTTCCCTGTTTACAAGTCCTTTATATCCTTGGTTGATTTTATTAGTATATGCATGATTTTTTCAATAGCGATTTTGAACGGAATTTTGTTCCTGATTTCTTTTTCTGAGTGTTCATTGCTTGTGCATAGAAACACTACTGATTCATGGGTGTTTATCTTGTATCCTGCCACTTTGCTAGATTCATTAGTGAATTCTACGTGCTTTTGTGAATTTTCAGGATTTTTTTCTATATAGGACAATATAATGTCAAATGCCTTTTCTGCATTGATTGAGATGATTATGTATGTTTTTCCTTCTTTCTGTTAAAGTAGTGAATTACGATAATGAATTTTCTTATATTGAAATAACCTTACATACCAGGAATAAATTCTACTTGAATTTCGCACATAAGTGTTTTAATATCCTGTTGGATTTGGTTTGCTACTATCCTGTTGAGAATTTCTGTATCTATATTCATAGGAGATACTTGATTACTTTAGGAGCTACAGTGAATGGAATTTTTTCTTCATCTCTTTTTGTGATTGTTCATGGCTTGTGTATAGAAAAACAATTAATTTGGGGGTATTGATTTTGTATCACTCCACTTTGCTAAATGCATTTATTGACTCTAGGAACTTTTTTTGTAGATTTTAAAGGATTTTCTGTATATAACATCATATTATCTGCAAATAAGGAAAGCTTACAGTATTTCACATATATGTAGGATATTAGCTGTGGGCTTTTCCCATTTGCCATTTTGAGGAAGTTTTCTGTGACTCCTAATGTCCTAAGGATTTTTATCAATAAATAATCCTATATTTTGTCATTTGCTTTTTCTGTATCAGTTATAAAGATCGTGTGTCATTCTGTATTCTGCTACTGTGCTGTATTACATTAATTGATTTTCTTATCTTGAACCAGCATTGCATATTAGGAATAAATCCCACATGAATAAGGTGCATAATTCATTTAATATACTGTTTGATATGGGTTATTAGTGTTTTGTTGAATATGTTTAGACCTATATCCATAAGAGATATTGATCGCTATTTTCTTTTCTTGTGATCACTTTATATGGCTATAGTAGAAGAAGATGTTCGCTTCATAGAATGTGTTGGAAAGGACTACATCCTCTTCAATTTTGGGGTAGTGTTTCTCCAGAACTTTTCAGTTGCACAGAAGTCTTCTCAAAATATTTGGTAGAATTCTGTCAATCCATCTAGTTCTGGGTTTTTCTTTTTTTGATGATTTTGATGAATGATTGAATATCTTCACTATTAATTGGTTTGTTGTGATATTCTACTTCATCTTTAGTCAATGTGGGTAGTTCCTTATAATTTATCCATTTATTCTAGGTTACGTAAGTTATTAGCATACAGTTGTTCATATTTTCCTCTGACAGTCCATTTTATTTCAACAGAATCTGTAGTAGTGCCTCCTTTTTCATTTCTGATTTTTAAAATTTGTATTATCTCTTTTTTTCTTTTCAGTCCAACTAAAGGTTTTTCAATTTATTGATCTTTTCAAAGAACCAAATTTTGTGTTTGGTTTGCTATTCTTATTATAGTTCTTCCAGTTTTGAAATTAGATATCTCTCTTACTTTTTAATGTAATCATGTAGATCTATAGATTTCCATCTAAGCAGTCCCTTCATGACATCTCATAAGTTTTGGTAAATTTTATTCTCATTGATCTCAAAATATTTCGAATACGGCTTCTGATTTCCTCTTTATCTCACTGATAAAAGTATGCTGTATAATGACCACATTTCTCTAAATGTTCCCATTTTCCCTCTGTTAATGGTATCTAGCTTCAATTCATTGTTTTCAGAGACTATACATTTTATGGATATAATATTTTGGAATTTATTAAGACCTGCTTTGTAGCCCAACATATCATCTATTGGGGAGTATGATCCATGTGCACTTGAGAAAAATGCGTGCTCTGTTTTGTTGGATGCAGAGTTCAATACATGTCTGTTAGGTACAGTAGGTTTAGTGTATCATTAAATTCTGTGCTCTCTTATTGACCTTCTGACTAGATTTTCTATCTACTACCTATGGTATTGTGTTACAGTCTTCTAGACTAATGTAGAACTGTCAAATTCATCCGTCTAATCTGTCAATATTTGCTTTACATATTTTGGGGCTCTGATTTGAAGACCTACTATATTTGTAATTGTTATAAATTCTTGCCGAATTGTTCTCTTTGTCAGGATATGATGATCATCTTTGTCACTCATAACTTATTTTGACTTAGTATCTATTTTATCCAATGTTAGTATAACCACTCCACCCCTGTTTGGTTTCTACTTTCATGGTGCATTATTTTCTATCCTTTTACCCTCAATCTACTTATATCTTTGACTGTAAGGTGAGCCTCTGGCAGACAATATGTTTTGGGCCATGCTATTTTATCCATTCTGCCAATCTCTGTCTTTTGACTATGGAACTATAGTTCATTTCATTTATTACATTTAAAGTTACTAATAATACAGACCTTCCTGCCACCATTTTGCTATTTAACCTTTGTAAGTCTTTCACTCTTTGTCTTTCACTTATTAATGCACACTTTTATATTATTTGCTGTTTTATGTTGTACCATATTGATGACTTATCATTTCTATCTGGGTATATATTTTTAACATTTTTTTAATTGTGAAATATAACATATATGCAAAATGTAATATATTTCAAAGTATATTGCAACTATATTGATTTGGTTATGGTTCCACAATTTTTGGTTTTTCCTTCTAGCTGCTCCAAGGCACTGGAAACTAAAAGAAATATAAATAAATGTAAGCAATCATGTTTGGTCTGGTAACCACTTAATTTTAATAACATGCATATATACTTTGCCTATATCCCTCTTTCCCACGCCATTTTTATACTTGTTATCATATATATTTATATATTATATATCTAAAAACATAGATTTATAATTACCATTTATATTTATACACTTGCATTTTGGCACCTGTAGGAGGTAAAAAGTTGAGTTACACAACAACAGTACAATAAAATAATACTGGTATTTAGAGTTAACCAAATGGTTACTTTTACTGCAGGCCTTTCTTTCTTTATTTCTGAAGTTGCTTTGAAACATTGCATTTTCATTTAAGTCTGAAAAATCCCTTTTAGCATTACTAGTTGTTCTAGTTTGCTAGCTGCCAGAATGCAATATACCAGAAACAGAATGACTTTAAAAAGGGGAATTTCATAAGTTGCTAATTTGCAGTTCTAAGGCCAAGAAAATTTCCCAATTAAAACAAGTCTATAGATATGTCCAATCAAAAGCATTCAGGGAAAGATACCTTGGTTCAAGAAGGCAGATGAAGTTCAGCATTTGTCTCTCAAGTGAGAAGGCACATGGCCAACACAGTCAGGGCTTCTTTCTTGGCTGGAAGGGCACATGACGATCATGGTGTCATCAGCTAGCTTTCTCTTCAGGCTTCATGTTTCATGAAGCTCCCTGGGAGGCATTTTCCTTCTTCATCTCCAAAGGTTGCTGGCTGATGGGCTCTACTTCTCGTGGCTGTGTTGTTCTGCTCTGCTCTCACTGAATCTGTTTCATTCTCCAAAATGTTTCCTCTTTTATAGGACTCCAGAAACTTATTAAGACCCACCCAAATGTGTGGAGACATGTTGTCACCTAATCCAGTTTAACAACAACTCTTGATTAAATCACATTTCCAGGGAGATGAGCTGATTACAGCTTCAAACATACAGTATTGAATAGGGATTATTCTGCCTTTATGAAATGGGATTTAGATTAAAACATGGCTTTTCTAGGGTCAAACATACAGTATAGAATAGGGATAATTCTGCCTTTATGAAATGGGATTTAGATTAAAACATGGCTTTTCTAGGGGACATACATCCTTTCAAACCAGCACACTAGTAGTGATGAACTAATCTCTCAGCTTTTGTTTATCTATAATGTCTTGATTTCTCCCTCATTTTTGAAAAAGAATCTCACTAGACATAAAAATGTTGGTTGGCCACTGTTTTCCTTCAACACTTTGTATTTCAACCCATCCTGTTCTTGCCTCCATGGTTTCTGATGAAATATTAGAACACAATTTAATTGGGACTCCATTGTTGGTAACACATTTATTTTACTCTGTAGCTTTTAGAATTCTCTCTTTGACCTTTGCATTTGATAGTCTTATCAATACATGAGGATTGTATTTTTCTTAATATTCCTACTTTTAGGTAACCTCTATATATTCATGTCTTCTGCTAGGTTTGGGAACTTCCTTGTCCCATTTCTTTGACCATTCCTTTTGGCCATTTCTTTCTTTCTTCTCCTTCTGAAATTTAAATAATGCATATATTGGAGTGCTTGATGGTGCCCCATAGCTGCCTTAGGCTAGTATTTCTTTCAGTATTTCTTTATTCTTTCTCCTCCTCCACCTAACTCATCTCAAGTATCTTGTCTTCAAGTTCACTGATTCTTCTGCAGCTCGAATCTGCTCTTGAAATCCTTCTTAGCAATATTCACCTCAGTTATTGTGGTGTTTAGCTGCAGTAGTTCTGATTTTTTGCTTTATAAAATTTCTATCTCTTCACATGGACTTTCATATAGTTCATTCATTATTTTCTTGATACCCTTTTGTTCTTTCACTGGCCCTTGTTTCATATTCTTGAGCATTTTTTATGGTTTAATCAAATTACTATATTTTAGGTTGAGGCATGAATATAAATATGAAAGCATGGTCTTGCATTCAATTTTAAAATTACTTTATTGAGAAATCTTCACACACATAATTTCTATGCATAGTGTAACAATCAATGTCTCACAATATCTTCACATAGTTGTGTATTCATCACCATGATCATTTTTCAGATCATTTGCATCACTCCAGAAGAAAAATAAAAAGGAAAAACTCATACATACCATGCTCCTTACCCCTCTCTCTCATTGACAACAGTGTTTCCATCTACGTAATCTATTTTACCCTTTGTTCCCCCATTATTATTTATTTATTTATTTATTTTTATCCATAGTTTTTATTCATCTGTTGATACCCTGGATATAAGGAGTATCAGACACAAAGTTCTCACAGTCACACAGTCACATTGTAAACGTTATATCTTTATATAATTGTCTTCAAGAATCAAGGCTATTGTAACACAACACAACAGTTTCAGATATTTCCCCTCCAGCCACTCCAATATACCATAAACTAAAAAGGGATATCTAAGTAACGCATATGAATAACCTCCAGGGTAGCCTCTCAACTCTGTTTGAAATCTCTCAGCCATTGAAACTTTATTTTGTCTCATTTCTCTCTCCCCCTTTTGGTCAAGTAAGCTTTCTCCAATCTCTTGATCCTGTGTCCTGGCTTATTTCAGGTTTTCTGTCCCACGTTGCCAGGGAGACTTATTCCCCTGGAAGTCATGTTCCACACAGGAGGGAAGGCAGTGAGTTCATATGCTGAGTTGGCTTAGAGAGAGAGGCCACATCTGAGCAACAAAAGATGTTCTCTGCGGGTGATGATTAGGCCTAATTTTTTTTTAAACTTTTTTATTAATTAAAAACCTTAACAAAAGAACATTAATATATCATTCCATTCTACATATACAATCAGTAATTCTTAATATTATCACATAGTTGCATATTCATCATTTCTTAGAACATTTGCATCGATTTAGAAAAAGAAATAAAAAGACATCAGAAAAAGAAATAAACGATAATAGAGAAAAAAAGATTATACATATCATACCCCTTACCCCTTGCTTTCATT
>PVIY010054481.1:0-14205 GCA_004026745.1 Myrmecophaga tridactyla
AATACTTTATGATCATGTTTTTTATCCTAGAAATGTAAGGATAGTTTAATATTAGAAAAATCTATAAATATTATCATGATGGTAAATGAAAAGAGAAAAATTATATGATCATCCTAATAGATGTAAAAAAAAAAGAAGTCTGATTGAATTCACTATCCATTTAAAATATAAAAATTAAGAAAAAATATAAATAAATAAATAAATAAAATGTAAAAATTGATTGAACTAGAAAAAAAGTAATTTTACTAGGTCAGTACGGTGAGTTTGAAGTTAAAAAAATAAGGAAAAATAATTTCATGTTTTAACAATTAATACAAATAGTCAAGTAACAAAATGATATTAACACTAACAATAAAACTATTACATGAGTAAAAAAATTAGTATTACAGTTGCCTTTGGTGACTACCTTTTGAATATATTCCACTAACATTCAAGAGTTGGATTACTTTGTTCTTGAGTGATCATTCTCAACTCTGATGCAGTTATATAAACACTTGCCCAATATTTAGTTCTATAATTTAAGTTCATTTCAGTTCAAGGGGATTGGTATTTCAAATTGACAATTTTTACTTTGTGGCAGCTTTAGTACAAGTTCTTTTTAGTAGCTTTAGCTACTGGTGAGTAAATGAACTCGGCTCTATTCAGCCCTCTGTTAACAGTGAAAAAAACACGATCGGTTTGAGCCATAGCAGTTTTATTAATCTAACATCTTTCTGGTCCACATGCAGTGACCTAATGCAGGATTATAGATAAAAGGCTGCTCTACGGAAGCTTCCTGCTGGACCAACTCATTGTCTTCTCTTTAGAGGAATAGAAATTATAGTAATTTTATTGGAATCTACATATTTTAAGTGAATATTTCTGCCAAATCAAGGAACCATATATATATGTGGCTCTGTTTCTGGATGTTCTATCCTATTTGTCTATCTCTGCACTAAAACTACACTCTTAAATAAGCACAGCTCTATAAGATGATACCTGGTAAGGAAATTCTCCTATTTACTTTTTTTATTTTTCATTTATTCATTTATTTTTTATTCTTTTATTATTATTATTATTATTATTATTATTATTATTATTATTATTATTTTAATCTACTACCTTACTTTTCAACAGTGTTTTGGCTGTTCTTGGACCTTTGGATGTAAGGATCAGTTTGAGGAGAATTCCAATCTTTCAGTTGTGAATCTTCCAAACCAGGAATATGGCATATTTCTCTATATACCACTGGTGCCAGATCAGCAATGCTGACCCGAATTAATAGCTTTGAAGGTCTTCTTAAATATATTTCCATAAAGTTTTACAATTTCCTTCATATAAATTAGATTTTGTCCTTGAATTCACATTAGTTATCTATTGCTATATAATAAATCCTCCTAAACCTAGTGACTTAAAACAGCCATAAGCATTTATGGTTATGAATTTGAGAGCAGTGTAACTGGGTGATTCTGGCTTGGGGTCTCCCCATCATGTCATCTGGGGCTTCGGTCATCCAAAGCCTCCACTGGAGCTGGCAGGTCTGATTCCAGGACGGCTCTCCTATGTGGCCAGCAGCTCAGTGCCCGTTGGTGGCCAGAGGCCTCGGTTACTCATATACACTCTCCAGCTGCTAGAGGACTCATCCTCACAGCACAGTGGCCGGCTTCCCCCAGAGCGAGTGATCCAGGAGGACGAGGCAGAGGCCTCAGAAGTCACATTCCATCTGCGACACCCTATTGATCGTACATGTCAGGCCAGTTCAGTGATGGGAGGTGTGAACACCAGGAGGCCAGAATCACTGGGGCTGTGCTGAAGGTTGGCTCCTCAGATACTATTTTAAGTAACTCCTTTTTGTTTCATTTTTGGTCATAGCTGTTAGAACTAATTTTGTGCTCCCTCTTTGGGTTGCAGCTTAGTTTCTGTTTACATCAACCACTAACTTTTATTATTCTACTATTTTATTCAGGAATTCTTTTGGATTTCTTTATTTAAACTCTTTAGGGCAAATAATGTTTCTTCCTCCCCAGTCCTCATTCCTTTTTTCTCTTATTGTTGTGCTGGCTCTAAAGCTGCCAATGTCACAGTCATCATTCAAGCCTCAAACACAGCTTTCAATTTCATGTAAACAGTATTAACCAGCTCCCTTGAAAGGAGGTAGCCAGAGGTAGCTGATAGGTTTTCTCAGGTAAAATTTAATAATATCAGCCACAGTCTTTAACCCATTTTAGCTTGTACTTTGATGATTCCACTGCTGGTGACACAAATTACAGCGAGATTCGTTTTTATGCCTTGGCCTCATCAGACACCTAGGTCTAGATCTTCTTGCCAAGCACAGATGAAAACAGAGCTTTGGGCACATTCAAACCTGGTATCTTTGGTAAGGGGCCTGTAGATACAAAAACTTCATAAATCATCTGTGTCTTCTTTTCCTGAGCAGATCCCGAATCAGCAAAGTGGAACTCTTTAGATCATTCCAGAAACTGCTAAGCAGTATTTCAGAAAACAAGTGGCCAGACTCCCTCAGGTAAAACCTTATTACTATTTGCTGTTGATCCATGTTTTTTCAAATTCAGGAGGACTTCTAACTTGATTCTAGCTTATGAATGGCAGGAAATTTTGGCAGGAGTGATGGTGCAACAGTCCAGTGGGCACCTGTTACTAACCACAAGTTCTTCTGTCCCCACAGCCCTCCTTGCAGAAATGTACATGACCTGTAAGTTTAGGATACGGGGTCATAAGGATAGAATTGGAGCTTGGCCCAAATCCAACCACCAGATAGAGAGCATTGTGGAAATGTGAGTGCTTGGAGAGCGATATATTCTGTTAAGAACATTCCTCTTTTTGTTCGAATCATGGTTGTGAAGTGCAGCTCTGTGACTTAAATCCCTCTGCAAACAACAGGAATGTAGGGAACTATAAAACTCCTATCAGGAACAAGTGGCTGGGAAGCTAAGGAGTAGCTAGGAGCTTCTTGCAGAAGCTGGCCACTTGTTATCACCATCCTGCCTCTTGAAGGCAGTGCTGATGCTCTCCAGGTTTCTGTGATGAGTTTGCTTGTTTCTTGTCTGAAAAGCCGAATCAAATGAACTGGGTGGGTTTCCATACATTCTGTGTGTCAAATAAAAACAAATCCAGATTTAGGTAAGAAGAGACTTCATTCAAAAGAATTATAGCAATAAGGGAGGACGGGCTGTTGCAATAGGGGAGAAGGACACTCCAACAATAAGACGTGCAAGAATCTCAGAGGTCAGGTGGAATGAGGTGTTTTTTTTTTTCTTAGGGAGAGAGGGCAAAACAGGAAAGACCAAACTCCCTGTGGAGTGGGGTGAGCAGGTGTCCTGATAAGACAGTTGAGCAGGAAATGTCTTTCCTTAAGAAGGGGTTGTTGACTGACAGTAGGTCCAAGTTCAAGGGCCGAGGGGAAGGGAAGAAGCGTAACTAAAGTCTGGTCAAACCAAAGTAGCAGATATTTTATTAAAGCTTAGTCAATGTCTTATAAGCACAGCTAATCATTTATGAGGTAAAGAATGGAAATTTGGAAGGTCTGTGTCTGGCCTCGTCCTGGGTAAACCAGGGGGTTATACGTATGTCTTACCTAAGTCATGTGGGAAGGTGGCTCTTTATAGAAAGCTGTTTCCTGGAATACAAAAGGGTTTGTGTTGGAATGGGTGGGGGGGTGTTTCTTTACCTTTCACCGTTTTCTAGGAGCACAGGGCTCAGGTAAGTCTAACATTGTCATGTGTATAGACTCCACCCCATTCACCAACAAAAAGCTGTAGTAAATTGATCAAATGTCTGAAAATCAATGTTTGCTACAAGTAGCAACTTTTTTCTGTGCTGAAATGAGGTAAATAATTTGGACTTCCTCAGAAGAGGAGGAAGTAGAAGCAAAAAAGTAGAAGCAGGATAAAATTGAATCACTAAGAAATGAGCCTCAGTTTCTTCAATTATAAAATTAGAATAGTTGTAGTAACCTTGCCTCAAGGTAGCTAAGGTTAAATGAAATATTACGTGTGAAGCACTTAACATAGGACCTTGTTGATAGTACATTTTTTATAACAAGTAGCTACTATTTTTATTTAATAAACAACTGTTTCATGGCTGAGATAAGTGGGCCCTAGGAGAAAACTTTCACCTGAGTATAGGTATTATAAATATTACTCATTATATTAGCCATTCCTTGACAATTGGGGATGGCTAAGAGATTTGGAAGATGGAAAGGGACAGTACATAAGAGAAGAATATGAATAAAATAGTAAGTGCTTTGGTTTGTTAAAGAAAAATGCACCTGACAAATTTCTAATGGCTAGGTCGGGTGGTAGAAATTACAAGGCCCTTAGAAAACATTAAACGCAATAGTAGATACATTATTCTTTTTTTTTCATTAGGTCTGGACAGGACTAGCATTCTGTCCTTCCTTACCTGTTTTAATCAACACTACCTTCCGTGAATTCCCTATAAAGGAGGTGAGTTGCTCTAGGAAAACATACCCAAAACTTTCTGTTTCTAAGTCTCATTGGAAGTCTGTCCCATTGATTCCTCAGGTATCTTGTTGGCCATGTTGATGAACTGTTCACTGAGAACCTGTATGCTTGGTGATATGTGTGCATTAGGGTGCGGAAGCTGGAGACATACCAGGAGTACAAGGAGGCTGCATCTGCTTACCAGGAAGCCTGGCGCATACTCCAAAGACAGGCATTTGGATCCTGGATCAGAAACCCACCAGATTATCATCAGTTTAAATGAAAAGGAAAAGCTTGCAAAGAATTTTCTAGTAGCAGGGCATTTTCCAGCCCTTCATACAGAACTGCATTCTTCCTTCAAGCTGGACAAGCCTTTTACCAGGGCACCATGTCTCTTTTGTGATATGTGGGTAGAATTCCAGAATATTGAGCAATCTTCACTTGATTGAAGTAGCTCTCTGCTAAGATGGTGTCTCACTAATGACTTTGGTATCTATCATAAGTTGTGCTTTATTGTGTCTCTAAAATATGAAATAAGAGTTTGGAATGGGAAGCTTTAAAAGTACTCTATATTGGGCGGCTGCCGTGGCTCAGCAGGCAGAGCTCCGACCTGCTGTGCTGGAGGTCTGGAGTTTGATCCCTGGTGCCTCCTGCCCATATGTAAATTTTAAAAAAAGTACTCTACAGTGCTCTATTTCATGTGCTCCTATATTGATTTGACAAGTTCTTATTGGAGTGAAATGAATGGCGTTTGAGTCTTCTCTGCAAGCTTTAGAGCTCACTCTGGCATCGTTGGCATAATGTTTTGTATACCAAACTTTTCTTCCTTTATGGAGTGCTGTGGATTGAATTATGTCCCCCAAAAAGATATGTTGAAGTCCTAAACCCCAGTACCTCACAATGTGACCTTATTTGGAAATAGGGTTGCTACAGGCAGAATTAAGCAAGTTAAAATAAGGTCATGCTGGATTAGGGTCCTTAAAACAAGAGGAAATCTGGACACAGAGAGACAGAGGGGAAAATGTCACGTGACAACTGAGAGTATCATAGATTGTGGGCAAACTACCAGAAGCTAGAAGAAGCATGGAACGGATTCTTCCCTACGGACTTAAAATGAAGTTGGCTCTGCTGACATCTTGATTTCAGACTTAAAGCCTCCCAAACCATAAGACCATAAATTTCCATTGTTTTAAGCCACCAAGTTTGTATAGTTACTTGTTATGGCAGCCCTAACAAACTAAAACAGGAACCACCCTTTTCCCATTCTTTTGTGATCCTGCTCTCTCCGTGAGACTCGGCTGAAGCTTACCTTATTCCTGGGTTCCAGGATGAGCACATAAGCCAGCCCTGGGCAGTCCTGAGCTCTTGCCAGAGTGATCAGGAAAGATTCCGTTTTTCTCTTGGATTGAGAGCTAAGAGGGCCACTTAATCTTGAAACTGCCCATGACTATCTTTTCCCACCACCTGAGACCCCCTGCCCGAGAATGAAGGCCGTAAAGAAGGAAACTGCCAAGAAAATCAAAGCTCTAGAGACAGAGTTTAGACCCCTGGCATCATATATGCCTGAGGTCAGTGCCCTCCCCGGACTTCAGTCATTGAGACCTGTTGCTGATAGGGTTATGATTACTACTGTTCAAGGTGGCTTTAATTCACAACTTCTTCACCTGTTTTTGAATTATTGATTAAATATGAAAGCTCTCCATTTGGGGATGACTCAAGGTGCCTGTTGGTTCTTCAGCAATTTTTAATTTTTGCATGGGCAGGCATTGGGAATCAAACCTGGGTCTCTGGCATGGCAGGCAAGAATTCTGCTCCTGAGCCACCATTGTACCACCCAGTTCTTCAGTAATTTGTATAGCTATAAATATTTTTCAATAGCAGTTTTATCAAGATTTAATTCCCATAACATAAAATTTACCCACGTAGATTATGAAAACCTTGTGGCTGACACTCCCTTTAACCAGTATATGGACAGATGAGTAAAAAATAAGGACAAAAAACAAATAATGGAGGGGGGATAAGGGATTTTAAAAAATGGGGTAGATTGCAATACTCATTATCAATGAGAGGGAGGAATAAAGGGTATGGGATGAATTTTTCTTATTTCTTTTTCTGGAGTGAGGCAGATGTTCTAAAAATGATCATGGTGATAAATACACAACTATGTGATGACACGGTGAGTTATTGATTGTATACTTGGGATAGATTGTACGCTGTATGAATGTATCTCAATAAAATTGCATTAAAAAAATTCACCCACTTAAAGCATACAATTCAGTGGGTTTTAGTAGATTCACAGAGTTGTATAACAATCACCATAGTCTAAATTTAGAACATTTTCATCACCCATGTGCTGGTTTGAAGCTGTTATGTATCCCAGAAAATGCCATGTTCTTTTAATCTGTGGATGCAGACCTATTATGGGTGGGATCTTTTGTTGATAGTTTTGATTAAGATGTGACCCACCCAATTCAAGGTGGGTCTTAATCCTTTATTGGAGTCCTTTAAGAGAGTTCATGGAGAGAGAGAGCTGGATCACCATCAGAAAATAGGATTTTCTACAAATGCTTCCTGGATAATGCCATTTCCAATCTTGGCTTATACTGAAATGGCTTTCTGCTTCCAGTTTGGCTAAATCCTCATGTGGGGCACTATTCTCTGGGGACTCATTTTCCAAAAGCTCAGAGTTTTCCAAACTATTAGTTTCTAGTTTCTTTGTACCCAAGAGTTCAGTTCTCAGCTTATCCCTCTCCTCTTGCATTTTTACAAAAAGCTGCCAGGAGAAGCCAGGCTGCATTTTCCCAGTTAGTTTGGAAATTTCCTCAGCTAGATATCCCAGCTCTTCGCTTTCAAATTCTGCCTCACATCCAACACCAGTACTCAATTTTGCCAAATTATCTGCCACTTTAAAACAAGGATCACCTTTCATCCAGTTTGCAATGATACATTCATCATTTCTGTCTAAGGCCTCACCAGAAATATCTTTAGAGTCCATATTTCTACCAACAGTCTCTTCAAAGCAACAGGGGCCTTCTCCATAAAGTTCCTTAGAAGTCTTCCAGAATCTTCCCCTTATCCATTTATAAAGCTGTTCCACCATTTTTGATACTTGCATCTTGCAGCACCCCGCTTTTCTGGTACCAAAATCTGTTTTGGTTTGCGAAAGCTGCCAGAATGCAATATACCGGAAATGGATTGGCTTTTACAAAGGAGATTTATTAGGTTACAAATTTACAGTGCTTAGGCCATGAAAATGTCCAAGTTAAGGCATCAAGAGGAAGATACTTAAACTCTGAAGAAAGGCTGCTGGCATCTGGGGTTCCTCTTTTACATGGGAAGGCACATGGCAACATCTGCCCGTCCTTTGCTCCTGGGCTCCATTGCTCTCAGCTTCTGTTCTCAGTGGCTTTTTCTCTGAGTATCTGTGGGTCCTTGCTTGCTTCTCCAGGGACACCTCTCTGAACTCTCTGTTTCCTGCAGGTCTCCTCTCAACATCTCCAGGGTGTCATCTCCCTCTGTGTCCTTGTTTTCATCTCTCTGCTCTCTATATTGACTCTGAGCTATATGTTTTCTGCCTTTTATTCTCTTCATAGAAGACTCCAGCAAAAGGATTAAGATACACTTTGTGGGTCACCTCTCCATGGAAACAACCTAATCAAAAGATCCCACCCAACAATAGGTTTGCATCCATAATAATGGATTAAATAACATGGCTCTTCTGGGGCACATAACGGTTTCAAAGCCCCATAGTATCTAAGCACTCTCCAAGGTGAACAATGAGCTGGTTTGTGTTTTTTGGGAGAAGGATTTCATTTGTGTGTTTTAGTATAATTATGAATTCACGGCTTTTATTTCTTTGTGCCTCAGTCCCTTGCAGTTAGTCTTTTTGATGTTGATATTGTCCTGTCTTTTGGCCAGAGAGAGCCCCTTTGGGTTAGCTCCTGTGACTTTTCACTTTTTTCTTTTTTTTTCCTTCATACCTCCTTGTCTTTGACACAATGAGATGTCCAAGGTTCATCTTGTACATTCCATGCCCCAGTTTTGAATTTAGCTGTGGGGACCTCAGGGCTGAGCTATTCCCTAAGTCTTTGTAAAACTAGAAAGCACACAGCCACTTGCATGACTTGAGTCAGTGTTTAAGCTAACCTCTCTGCAGAAGGAGGAATGTGCAGAATGGTCGATGTATGTAAGAGACCAGGCCCTTCCCTGCATAGGATGTTAATCTATACCCTACCTCCTTCCTCAAGTCCTTGTGATATTATCATGTTTACTGTTATCTGCAAAGCATCCTATAATCCCCCTGTGCACACAAACTATAATCAGTCCCACCCTTGTGTCACGACACCCCTCTCCTGTACCCATGTTCTCATACTCAATGGAATGTCTTTGTCTTGGGCCCCTATAACTGGTCCTGTCGATTCTTACCTAAGTGTGGAGTGCTTTCACCTGAGCTCTGAATCTACCACCTCTGGAGCAGTGTGATTCCCTGATTGACTTCCTTCTTTACTCCTGTGAGTAAGTTCCTATAATAAAGTTCATGTCTGAGTCCATACGTAGTGCTTTCTTTGGTCTCTTGGTTAGAAAGGTCTCTGCAGGCCAGACATCAGCCATTTTGCCAACTACTGCTTCCTTTTAGTGGGAAATGGTGTTGAGAAACCACTGTCTGGATAATAGGGGTGCTCCTTGCTGCTGGTTGGTCACTGTTTCTAGGCCTTCAGTGGACAAAGTTCGGGAGTTTTCTAATGGGTTTCATTCTGGTACTAACACTGTTCCAATTCAGATTCAGGACCATAGGCTCCTCATCAGTCTTAAAATCTGTATCTCCCTTAGCCCATGCCCAAAATCCCAGTTCTTAATGACATCCATCTAATTACTTATTTGCTTCATTTCATAATATACACTCCAGTGATAATACCAACACTATCGCAGATGATAAAATCACTGAAGTCAGTTTACATTTTTTTTCTTTTTTCAATGTTTTTTTTTTTGTCTTTAGTATAGATCCCTTTAGGGCAGTGACTCTCAGCAGGGGATGATTTTGCCCCTCTCTCCCCCAGGAGACATTTGGCCATATCTAGATATATTTTTGCTGGGTAGAGGCCAGGGATGCTGCTAAAATCCCACAATACAACCCCCACCCCACCCCCAAAGACTTTCCCAGCCCAAAATATCAATAGTGATAAGGTTGAGAAGTTTTGCTCTAACAGTTGTGTTTTAAAGTTACATAAAATAGTTCCTTTTTACTTATTCTTCCAACTCAGTACATAGTTAAGTTCCTTTGTTTCATTTTGCATTCACTTTTTAGGATGCTTTTTTTTAATTATGTAAGATATTTATATGAGTCTGAAGTTAAAGCTATTTAAAAAGATGCTTTCATAGAGGTGTAGCTCCCACTTTTCTCTCTTCCCCTAGAGGTGTAGCTCCCACTTTTCTCTCTCCCCCTGCTGTTTCTGTCCCCTAGCAGTAACCTTTTTTTTTTTACATGGGCAGGCACCGGGAATCGAACCCGGGTCCTCTGGCATGGCAGGCAAGCATTCTTGCCTGCTGAGCCACCATGGCCCGCCCAGCAGTAACCTTTTATTTAGTTGTTGGTGTACTCTTGCAATGTTTCTTTTTGAAATGCTCTGTGAATAGCTTACATGGGACAGTTTAGGTTTTTTGCCAATGTATCTTTTTGGATAGAGTCTTAGAAGTGGAATTGCTGAGGGTAAGGACCCAGGGTCCGGACCCCACCCTCTCCTCCATTTTGAAAGCAAGTCACTTAGCCACCCGCATGACTGGGACAGATATTAAAGGTCAAAGAATGTAAAAAAAAACACCCTCCCCTAATAACCAAATCTCCTGAGAGTCTGCTGAAACTCCATTGTAACCAAGTCTCATGAGACTTAAACTTTATAAGCCTGTCCCTGGGCATACCTCTCTCTCTCTTCCTCTCTTGGATTTGGCTAGAGTGCAGACTTTCATCTCCCACCACCATCGGGGAAGATCTTCTGCCTGCCCGTAAACCCTTAATTAAATTCATGGGTAATCTCCTGTCGAGTGTTCTTTGGTCTATTTGGCATGCTAGCCAGGAGACCAAAGAACTGCCAGCTGTAGAGAGCATGAGTCTGGGGAAGGGGGGCTTTGCGGGGGTCATCCTGGGGTACCCTGCTTCCCTGGTGCAGGGAGGGGCCACCCACTTGTCTGACTGTGCTACAGTAGGTTGGCAGCTGTGTGCAGTGCAGCTAGCCAGGGCACACTGTCTCAAGGAGGACAGGGAAACCCACTGATCCACGGGGACTGTTGCAGTGGACTGTTCAGAAAGAGAAATCAGACTGGGAGGTGCACTGACTGGGAGGCTCTGCCTTTCAGGTGAGAGCTCAGACATGTTAGCATGCCAGAATGCTACAATGAGAGGGCATATCCTGATGGCCTCTGACTGGGATCCAAAGGCTGAGGTCCTACAGATTCTTTTTATAATGAAAAGGAGAAAAAAAGAAATTTGGTTGGCAAGGGGGGGATTAACACCACCTTTGTATGTGGTGTTTCCAAAGGTTGCCTCATTCCTACAAGGAATTAACACTCAGTTCTTTAGTATTCCCTTAAGTAGGGTCAGTCTACTGGTTTTCGCCCTCACCTGGGAAGAACAATGGATTTTCATCATGCTTCCACACAAGGCTATTCACATAGCCTGACCATCTGTTGTGTGCTTGTAGCAAAAGATTTGTCTAAATGGAACAATGTGACTATTTCATTATATTGATAATGTCATGTTAACTAGTAAAACTGAATTGGTACCAGAAGTATAAAAAGCCTCAGGATCGTTGCTATTTCATCTTAACAGCTGGGGATGGAGAGCTAATCTTGGTAGACTGCAATGCCTTGGCTGCCCTGTCAAATTGTATGGTTGGGAAAGACAGAATGTATTTATTTTGTAGTAATTGATAAAGTACAATGTTTTCCTATACTGCTTATGCCAAAACAACTAATGACTTACTTGGGACTGTCTCAGCATTGGAAACTTTTCGTTTCTCATCAGACCAAATGTTAAAACCTGTGTATGTTTTGATTAGGAAAAGCTATCCCTGGGAATGAGATATCTCCCAGCAGGCTTCTTTGAAAAAGCGAGGTGTACCATCACACTGGCTCAGGCTTTATGGTGGGGCTGGACACAGATATGATTTGTGAATTAACTTTGGCCAATTCCAGTATTGGCTTTGGGTGGGGCTTGAGGCGAAGGCAACAGGCAAAGCAAGTTCCCATTGGCTTTTGGTTTCAGTTCTGGAAAGGATCTTTTGGTTTCAGTTCTGGAAAGGATCCGAACTGTGGTATAGTGCCTTAGAAAACAACTATGTGCTGCTTAAAATGCCTTACTGCAAGTTGAAGGACTAACTTAGAAATGCCCTATGAAATTAAGAAGAGTCATCCCCATACATGCATGGGTACGTGTTTATCTGCTACAGTGCAACATTTTCAACAACAGTCCATTAAGTACAGAAATGTATGATATCCTGAGACCAGTCTCCTAGATGGAAGAACAACACTTTCCCCTCCCTGCTGATCCTCCCAAGGTGGCTGTCTCTGTGCCCACTGTTGACAGATGTGGCAGTATACCTGAGTCTGCCTGGTATACTGATGGATCAGCACACAGGCAGCCTGCCACCTGGACAGCAGTAGCTATGCAACCTAATATAGACATTATATGATGGGAAACTGGGACTATACAAAGCAGCCAGTGGGCTGAATTTAGGGCTGTATGGATGGTCATTGTCCATGAACCAGGAAATGCATTAACTATTTGTGCTGACAATTGTGCAAGGTACCAGGGCCTGGCAGTGTGGATGGCCACATGGAAGTAAGAACAGTGGACTGTGTCTGCCATCCCTTATGGGGAAAAGAAATGTGGGAAGATATCTGGACTGTTGTTTTCTGTCTCTGCCCATAACATGGATTCTTTACCTGGCAATATTAAAGCAGATACTTTAGCAAAAATTTGTAGTCTAAAGCCAATATTGAATGGTTGCATAGGAAAACAGGACACTACAAGTACCAGACTCTAGATACTGGTATAGCAGTTCCAGCTGCTCATCATCAGACAATTCAAAGAAGTTATGGACACCTGCCCCTCCTGTTTGCTGCAACACTCAAGGATGCGTCCTCATCAACTCTGTCACATCAGCCATGAGCAGGTAAAATTATATGACAGCCCTTCCCCTATCTGGAGGTGCATAATATGCTTTTATAGCCATAGATTCAGCCACTGGCCTATTGCTGAACTTTCCAGTAGGAAACGCTAACCAAATATGTAGTTTAGAAAAGCTCAGTGCATTCTTTGGGTTCCCCCACACATATGGAGAGTGATGGGGGACCCTCTCTTCTGGACAACTAACCCAAGCTTGGTTACTGAACATGATGTCTTATGGACATTTCATTTGCCTTACAACCCTACAGCAGTGGGTTTAATTGAAAGGATGAATAGGCATCTTTTTTTTTTAACATTTTTTATTATGAAATATAACATATACGAAAAAGCAATACATTTCAAAGTATGTGTAACAAGTATTTATAGAACAGTTTTCAGAGTTGGTATGCATTACTGTTCCACAATTTTAGATTTTTCCTTCTAACTGCTCCAAGACACTAGAGACTAAGAAACATCAATTTAATAATTCAGCAGTCATACTCATTTGCAAATCCTGTCTTCTCTGTATTTACTTCTCCTCCTTTGATCCTTCTCCCAATCTTTAAGGGTATTTGAGTTCTACCCTTCCTAACTTTTTCATGTTAGAAAGGGTGTTGATAACATGGGATGGAGGATAGAACTAGTTGATGTCCTTAAGAGGCTGGCTCCTCTGCGTTTCAGGACTCATTTGGCCTAAGAACCCATCTGGAAGTTGTAGGTTTCTGTAAAGTAATCTTAGTACATGAAACTTTTGTAAAATCTCAGAGTCCTAGGTTTTCTTTAGGGTTAAAAGGAATGGTTTTGGTTGGGGTTTGGCAAACCATGGTAATTAGCAATATCTAGCTAAAGCTTGCATAAGAATAGTCTATCAAATGCCTAGAGTGTTTAACAATAGTGAAATGTACAATGTACAAATTTTAAAAATGTTTTTGCATGAGAAAGAATAAAGGAATGTCATTATTGCAGGGTGCTGAAAATAGATGGTAATTAATATTTTAAAATGTCACCTTATGTGTGAGACTAAAGCAAAAAATGTTTGTTACAAAATTTATATTTTGACTAGAGCATTTCCTAATATAACTTATGTAGATAGTTTGATTGAATGTCATAAGTACTTGGAATCTCAGGTAGGACATGAGATTTTGTTGGTTTGTCCAGAGTGATGCCCTGAGGAATCCCAGAGTGATTCGATCAGTGAGTGGAAAAGTATCTGCAAAGCCCCCTTCGGGGAGTGGTGAGAACGGGGAGAAATTCAACTTCCCCAAGTTGAATTCTTGATAGTCTCACAAGCAGTGTGGACAACCAAAGCTATAGGCAGAGCCCCTAGTCTTGGGGTTTGTTGATATGAAACTTAACCCCACAAAGGATAGGTCAAGTCTACTTAAAATTTAGGCCTAAGAGTCACCCCCAGGAGGGCCTCTTTTGTTGCTCAGATGTGGCCTCTCTCTCCAGCCAACATGATGAGCAGTCTCACCACCCTCCCCCTCTCTGCGTGGGACATGACTCCCAGGGATGTGTACCTTCCTGGCAACGTGGAACAGAGATCCTGGAATGAGCTGAGATTCAGCATCAAGGGACTGAAAAAAACCCTAGAATGAGCTG
>PVIY010054482.1:0-14202 GCA_004026745.1 Myrmecophaga tridactyla
TCTTTGATAAGGCAGTCAAGACAACTCACCTGGGACAGAACAGTCTCTTCAATAAATGGTGCCTAGAGAACTGGATATCCACACGCAAAAGAATGAAAGAGGATCCATATCTCACACCCTGTACAAAAATTAACTCAAAATGGAACAAAGGCCTAAACATTAGATCTAAGACCATAAAACTTTTAGAAGAAACAGTAGGAAAATATCTTATAAATCTTATAATAGGAGGCGGTTTCCTCAAACTTACACCCAAAGCATGAGCATTGAAGAAAAAAATAAATGAATGGTAGCTCTTGAAAATTAAAAACTTTTGTGCATCAAAGAACTTCATCAAGAAAGTAAAAAGACAGCCTACACAATGGGAGACAATATTTGGAAACGATATATAAAATACAGGTCTAGCAGAAATAGGGTAAGATATTGGGTAATTAGAGCTGAAGGGATACAGATTGTGCAACAGGACTGAATATAAAAACTCATAAATGGACAGCACAATACTACCTAACTGTAATGTAATTATGTTAAAACACTGAATGGGTGTGTTTTAACACACACACACTGCATGTAAGAATGTAGAGGGAAGAGGGCTGGGGGCATAAATGAAATCAGAAGGACAGATAGATGTTAAAGATTGAGATGGTATAATCTAGGAATGCCTAGAGTGTATAATAATAGTGACTAAATGTACAAATTTTAAAAATGTTTTTGCATGAGGAAGAACAAAGGAATGTCATTACTGCAGGGTGCTGAAAATAGATGGTAATTAATGTTTTAAAATCTCACCTTATGTGTGAGACTAAAGCAAAAAAATGTTTATTTGGTACAAAATTTATATTTTGACTAGTGCATTTCCTAATGTAACTTATGTAAACGGTTTGATTGAACACCATAAGTACTTGGAATCTCAGGTAGGACATGAGATTTTGTTGGTTTGTCCAGAGTGATGCCCCGATGAATCTCAGAGTGGTTCGATCAGTGAGTGGAAAAATATTTGCAAAGTCCCCTTCGGGGAATGGTGAGAACAGGGAGAAATTCAGCTTTCCCAAGTTGAGTTCTTGATATTCTCACAAGCAGTGTGGACAACCAAAGCTATAGGCTGAGCCCCCAGTCCTGGGGTTCGTTCATATGAAACTTAACCCCACAAAGGATAGGTTAAGTCTACTTAAAATTGAGGCCTAAGAGTCACCCCCAAGAGAGCCTCTTTTGTTGCTCAGATATGGCCTCTCTCTCCAGCCAACACAACAAGCAATCTCACTACCCTCCCCCTGTCTACGTGGGACATGACTCCCAGGAGTGTGGACCTTCCTGGCAACGTGGGACAGAAATCCTAGAATGAGCTGAGACTCAGCATCAAGGGATTGTGTAAACCTTCTTGACCAAAAGGAGGAAGAGTGAAATGAGACAAAGTGTCAATGGCTGAGAGACTCCAAACAGAGTCAAGAGGTTATCCTGTAGGTTATTCTTATGCATTAAGTAGATATCATCTTGTTATTCAAGATGTAATGGAGAGGCTGGAGCGAAATGCCTGAAAATGTAGAGTGGTGTTCCAGTAGCCATGTTTCTTTTTCTTTTTCTTTTTTTTTTAACATGGGCAGGCACCGGGAATCGAACCCAGGTCTTCGGGCATGGTAGGCAAGCATTCTTACCTGCTAAGCCACCATGGCCCGCCCAGTAGCCATGTTTCTTGAAGATGATTGTATAATGGTATAGCTTTTGCAATGTGGTTGTGAAAACCTCATGTCTGATGCTCCTTTTATCTACCTTATCAACAGAGGAGTAAAACATATGGAATAAAAATAAATAATAGGGGCGAGCCATGGTGGCTCAGCAGGCAATAATGCTTTCCTGCCATGCCAGAGGACCCAGGTTCGATTCCCAGTGCCTGCCCATGGAAAAAAAAATAAAAATAAATAAATAATAAGGGGCAACAAATGTTAAAATAAATTTAGATTGAAATGCTAGTGATCAATGAAAGGGAGGGTTAAGGGGTATGGTATGTATGAATTTTTTTCTATTGGCTTTTTCTTTAATTTTCCGAATTGATGCAAATGTTCTAAGAAATTATCATGATGATGAACATACAACTATGTGATGATATTGTGAGTTACTGATTATATTGAGGAATGGAATGATCATATGGAAAGAATGTTTGTGTCTGTATGTTGTTATGTTTAATCAAAAAAAACTTCTTACTCTAATAAGCTAAATAGCGTTCATAATTTAATACTAAGTAGAAGGGATGTAGGGGTGGTTCAGTGGTAGAATGCTTGCCTGCCATATGGAAGACCTGGGTTCAATTCCCAGCCCATGCACCCCCCCCCAAAAAAAAGCTAAGTAGATTCAGAGGTTATACATAACAAACTAGAAGAAAATTGAGATTGTAAATAAAGTAATCAGTAGAAATTTTTTAAAAGTAGTATATAAAGAACTGAGGCAAAGAAACCCATGAAATAAGAGGATAAATTTAAACCCAGATACATCATCTACTACATCAAATGAGCATGTAAGAAATGTTCAAATTAGCAGTCAATAATTTTTATTGACCCACAAAAACCTTTCACAAAAGAATTAATTTGTGTCAATGAGTCTTAATTTCCATTTAAAGCACAACTAACATTCCACAGCATTCACAGCCACCTCTTTAGTGGAAAATGAACCTGGAAGTGGGTTTAGCTGGTGGGGAGCCAAGATCTTATGCTGAATGTCATGAGGGCCATTACGAAGGCACTTAAGGCCTAAAATCAGCTGATATGTCATCATGAACATATATTTTTATTTAGAAAATCCCTGGGTCACCATCCTCCTTTGGTGAGGAAGGCAGGGGTGGGGTGGGGAAAGGACCATCAAAAGGGTAACATTGAGTGATTGTAATTATAAAAGTAACTAACATTTATCAGGCACTTCCATCTGTGCACTATGTAGACACTGTGTCCTTTAGTCATAGCAGCCCAGCGAGGTGGGCCTGCCAATACTCTTCTGTTTAACAGTTAAGGAAACAGGCTTCCAATGATTACTTAGTTGCCTTCTTTACAGAGGAGAAACCCTGGCCCCAAAGTTGCCCTTAGTCATGGATGGTTTTAAGTAGCACAGCAGGGAATGGTGCCTACAGAGCTGTTATACTAACCACCATCCTACATGGCCTGCTTTCCATGCTCATCCAAATTTGGGCAGGGCTCACACCTCTTCCATATCAGGGCCATGGAAATTCAACTGCCTATTCCTCCCTGTCCCAACCCCCCATCATCAGAGGGACAGGGAGGAATCCTGCCTCTTCACTGACTGAGAAATGAACCTTAGGTTTCATTCAGTCACTCAACATGTATTCTGGGCACTGACCAAGAAAATTTAACATGAGAACAGGTTCATTCCAGCACTCCCATGGAGGCAGAGAGCTGTCTTTGGGAGACAGAAATGGTACAATTCATTCCCTGGGGCAACATAGGAAGGTGTGGAATTTAGTTTATCCTTTAGGGCAACTGGTAAATAGTCAGGAACTGTCTGGAACAAATGTTTGGGGGACTTCTGTGACCAGACACATTGTACACCAGTCTGGAATGGGTGGAAGGGCCAAAGTCACAGCACAGAACTGGATTAGTCTCCTAAACCAGGGAGACTGATGCCCCTCTCCCACTGTCATGGCAAGCTGTTTTGGAGACAATTCCCCATGGGGGAAAAAAGTAGTCTCTACTAGGAGAAAGTCAAGGAGAACTCAAACAAGCTCCAATTGTGGATTTAGTTAACAAATCTGAACTGCTGAATACTAGGTCCAAGCACAAATAATACCGGAGCAAGCGAATGGAACCCTTAGCTCTCTCCTGACAGAGAGGAGGTGGGGCTGACAGGAAAAAAACAACAGAGGCTTTTGAAGTCCGCAGAGCTCAGAATAATGTAAAATGGCTATGACCCAAGAAAAGAGGCACATAGAGCCGGGCACCAATTCCAGCTCTTGATTAGTGAACCCAAGTAAGGGAGCTGGGGACTGGTTTTGAAAAGGTCTTTTTTAGCAGCTCATTTAAAAAAAAAAAAAAAGCTGCAGGCATTTTCGATTGTCAGCCCTGAACCAGACAAGGGCAGAGCAAATGTATGTCTGAGAGGCAAAGTAACTAGTCAATTGAAGGTGATAATTCCCTAAGGGGCATAAGTTCCCCCAGGAAAATGGGAATCATGGCCAGCACAAGTCTAGCTCTCATCAGAGAATTCAGACTCCAGGGGCAGGAAAACAGAATCAGCTTAAGCCCAACTTCCACCTCCGCCTTAGTGTCAACTATACCCCTTATAGGCTCAAGGTCTGCTGAGAATTAAAGGTACCATACCACATTATGCTTGTGGGGAGCTGAAGTCTGACAAGTACCATCTGCTGGGCAGGATAGGAAAGGCACAAAGTCAAAAGGCTGCTGGGTCTCATCCTCAAGTAAACTTGATACTGATTACATGCTCTTCCTGAGGTCTGGATCTTTCTTGTCAGGGAAAATCTGCTTGTTCCTGAAATCTGGATCTCTCTTGTGAGGGAAAATCTGCATGGGGTCAATTATTTCTGGGAAGACCCACCTCAAAAAAAAAAAAAAGGTTCCATAAAGGCAGAGTAAGAGCCAGAAAAACAAGAGCTGAAAACTTCTGAACAGTTAAACAGAGGTATACTAGAGGTCTAAAATAAGTTTAACTGAACATTAAAGAACAGATGGAGGACAAAACCAACCACGAAGAAAAACCTCATTACAGGAGAGAAAATGAGCCCTAGAATAAACTAATCAAGGAAATCAGATGCATAGACATTAGCAAAAAATCATGAATCATACCAGGAAGAATGAAGATATGGCCTAGACAAAGGAACAAACCAATACATTAAATGAGATACAGGAGTTGATTCAACTAACTAACTAAAGATGTTCAAACAAATCTTCTAAATCAAATCAAGAGTCAAGTCAATGAATTGAGAGAAGATATGGAAAAAGAGATGAAAGATATAAGGAAGACATTGGGCAACCACAGAAGAAGAATTCAAAGGCTTGAAAAAACAAATAGCAGAACTTATGGGAAAGAAAGGTACAACAGAAGAGATGAAAAACACAATGGAGACATACAACAGAAGATTAGAAGAGGTAGAAGAAAGGATTAGTGACCTAGAGGACAAGACACTGAAATCCTACACAAAAAAGAAAAAACAGGGAAAAGAATGGGAAAGTATGAACAAAATCTCAGGGAATTGAATGACAACATGAATGCTTGAATATATGTGTCATGAATGTCCCAGAAGGAGACAGAAGGGGCAGAAAGAATAATGGAGGAAATAATCACTGAAAATTTCCCAACTCTTCTGAAAGACATGAATTACAGATCCAAGAAACACAGGAAACCCCAGATAGAATAGATCTGAATAGAACTACTCCAAGACACTATTCAGACTGTCAGATGTCAAAGACAAAGTGAGCATTCTGAAAGCAGCAAGAGAAAAGTGATCCATGACATACAAGGGAAGCCCAATAAAACTATGTGCAGATTTCTCAGCAGAAACCATGGAAGTGAGAAAGTGATATATTTAAGATACTGAAGAGAAAAACTGCCAACCAACAATTCTATATTCAGCAAAACTGTCCTTCAAATATGAGGGACTAAAGGGAGAGATGTTTATTTGGTGCAAAATTTATATTTTGCGTAGCATATTACCTAATTTAACTTATATGGTCAGTTTAGTTGAACATCATAATTACATGGAATCTTGAATACGGCATGAAATCTTATTGGTTGATACAGCTTACTGTGATACCCTGATATATCCCTGAGTAATGTGGGCAGTGAATAAAGAAGTATCTGCAAAGTCCCCTTGGGGGAGAAAGGAGGAAATAATGAACTTCCCCATCTGGGAAATTCCTGATATTCCTGCAAGCAGTGGGGACAACTAAATCAATAGGCTGAGCCCTTGATCTTGGGGTTCGCCCCTACGAAATTTATTCCTTGCAAAGAATAAGCTAAGCCTACTTAAAATTATGCCTAAGAGTCACCCCCAAAGAACCTCTTTTGTTACTCAGATGTGGCCTCCTTCTCTAAGACAGCTCTGCAGGTGAACTCACTGTCTTTCTCCCTACGTGGAACTGACTTCCAGGAGTGTAAATCCCCCTGGCGATGCGGGACAGAACTCCTGGGATTTGCTGGGACCCAGCATCATGGGATTGAGAAAGCTTTCTTGAGCAAAAGGGTAAGGAGAGAAATAAGACAAAATAAAGTTTCAGTGACTGAGAGATCTCAAACAGAGTCAAGAGGTTATCCTGGAGGTTATTTTTATGCATTATATAGATATCCCTTTTTAGTTTATGGTGTATGGGAATGGCTGGAGGGAAGTAACTGAAAATGTTGAGCTGTATTCCAGTAGTCTTGATTCTTGAAGACAACTGTATAATGATATAACTTTTACAATGTGACCATGTGATTGTGAGAACCTTGTGTCTAATGCTCTATTTATCCAGAGTATGGACAGATGAGTAAAAAAATATATATATGGATAATAAATAAATAAATAAATGATAGGGGATAAGGGTTAAAATAAATTGGGTAGATCGAAATACTGGTGGCCAATAAGAGAGAGGGGTAAGGGGCATGGGATGTATAATATATTTTACTTCTTTTTTTGGAGTGATGCAAATGTTCTAAAAATGATCATGGTGATGAATACACAACTATGTGATGATATTGTGAGCCACTGATTGTACACCATATATGGACTGCATGTGTGTGATTTGGCAATAAAAATATTGCTTTTTAATGAGGGAGAGTTTTAAATATTTTCAGATAAACAGACACTGAGAGATTTTATGAACAAGAAACAACATGCTCCATAAGAAATACAAAAGGGAGAACTCCAGGAAGAGAAGAAAAGAAATAATGGTGATTATATGTATAAATATAAGAATGTTTTTACATGAGGGAGAGCAAATGAATGCCAACATTGCAAGGTGTGGAAATGGAATGGTATATTGAAAAAATACAATCAATGCAAACACATTTTAATATGCTTGCATTAATTGTAACAAAAGCAAAATACCAAAGCCAAGTGTCTGTAAGAGGGGATATAAGGGAAAAGCATGGAATTCTTGGTGGTGGTGGTGTTTTTTCTCTTTTTAATTTTTTTTATTCTTCATTTTTTCTTCCTCTTCTTTTTTGTGGAAGAGAAATGGAAATGTCCTCATATAGATTTTGGTGGTGAATGCCATATATGTGAGCCATTGATTGTTACTTAGGATGGATTGTATAGTGTATGAATAAAACTATTTAAAAAATAAACAGAAAGATGCAAGTGCTGGAGAAAATGTGGAGATAGAGATGTACCTAGTCACTGTTGGGAGGGAAGTAGAATGGTGCAGCCCCTCTGGAGAGCAGTGTGGTGGTTCCACAGGAAGCTAAATGTAGGATTGTGATATAATCCTGTAACTCTGTTATTGATATAAACTTGGAAGAACTGAAAGCAGGGACAAAAATGGACATTTGCCCACTGTTGTTTATATTAGCAGTATACTTGATTTGCTATGGATGGAGGTGGCCCAAGGGTACATTGACTGATGAATGGAAGGGCAAACTGTGGTGTATACATACAATGGAATACTGAGTGGCTGCAAGTAGGAATGAAGTATAATGATATAATGATATAACTTTTACAATGTGACCATGAACCTTCAGGACATTATATTGAGTGAAATAGGCCAGAAAAAAAGACAAATATTGTAAAGCCTAACTAATATGGACTAATTATAATGTGCAAACTCTGAGAATTGAATTCAAGAGCATAGGTTATCAGATGATAGAATGTGGACAGAGATTGGGCAACTGACAATTAAGGAGTACAGAATGTTAAATTGAGTCTTATTGTAAATGTTCCTAGATTATAAACTCTTACAGGAGTCACATCAATTCCTGAGTTTTAACTGTTATTTCTAAATTCTGAGATGTGGAGCTCTTTGTGTCTAAATCCCTGGAACTTTGGTATCTGTGTGACACCTAAGATTTAGAGTTCTGCAGCTATGGAAGTCAGCAATACCCCATATAGCAATGATTAAAGAACCTGAAAAAGAGATCAGATTTCAATTAGAGATATGAATGAAGCTGATATGGTTAGGAATAAGGTAAATCCAAATACAAGATAAAGGATGATATTGACTGTGTTGTAAAACTTCAACTTCTGTGTGAAATCAAAGGAAGAGATAGATGTTTACTTGGTACAAAATTTATAATTTATCTGTAGCAGACTACCTAATTTAACCCATATGAACAGTTATCCAAACAACATAATTACATGGGACCTTGAATGGGGAATGAGATCTTGTTATTTTGTACAGGTTAATGTAATATATCAATACATCCCAGAGTAATTTGGGCAGAAAATAAAAAGTATATATATTTGCAAAGTCCCTTTGAGGGACTGGGAAAATGTGGAAATATTAATCTTCCCCATCTGGAGAATTCTTTATATTCTTACAAGCATTAGTAACTACTAATTTAGTTAAGTCAAATCCTTGATTTGGGGGCTTGCCCTTTCAAAATTTATTTCTGAAAAAGAGAAGCTAAGCTTACTTATAATTATGCTTACAAACCACCCCCAGAGAACCTCTTTTGTTGCTTAAATGTGACCTCTTAAAGCCAACTCTGCAAATAAACTCACTACCCTGCTCCCTACATGGGACATGACTCCCAGGGATAAGCCTGGCCCTGCATCATGAGATTGACATAGCCTGCTTGATCAAAAGGGGGAAAATATGAAACAAAATAGTTTCAGTGGCTAAAATATTTCAAATAGAGTCAAGAAGTTATTCTTATGCACTATATAGATATTCTTTTCAGTGTCTAGTGTATTAGAATAGTTAAAAGGAAATACTGAAACTGTTGAACTGTAATCTTGTAGCATGGATTCGTGAAGATGACTATATAACTATATGGCTTTTACTGTTTGACTGTGTGATTGTGAAAACCTTGTGACTGACTCCTTCTATCCAGTGTATGGACAGATGAGTAAGAAAATAAAGACAATATATAATAAGGGGGATAGGAAGTATGGGATATTTTGAGTATTCTTTTTATTTTTATTCTTTTTTTTGAGTAATGAAAATGTTCTAAAATTGATTGTAGTGATGAATATACAACTATATGATGATATTATGAACCACTGATTGTATATTTTGGATGATTTATGGTATATGAATGAATCTCAATAAAATTGCATTTTAAAAACAACATGGTGCTGGCACAAGGAAAGACATTTAGACCAATGGAACAGAATTGTGAGTTGAAAAATCAACCGTCACATTTATGACCAACTCGATCTTGACAAGGTAGCAAAAACTACTCAATTGGGGAAGAAAAATCTCTTCAACAATGGTGCTAGTAAAACTGGATTTCCATTTGCAAAAAAATGAAGGACTCCTACTTCACACCATATACAAAAATCAATTCAAAATGGATCAAAAACCTAAATATTAGGAGTTAAAACAATCAAATTCCTAAAAGAAAATGTAGGAAAGCTTCTTTAGGATCTTGTTAGGCAATGGTTTCCTAGACTATACCCAAAGCAAAGCAATAAAAGGGCAAATAGATAAATAGGACCTCATTAAAGTCAAAATCTTTTCTTCCTAAAAGGACTTTTATCACAAAAGTTAAAAAGACAACCTACACAATGGGAGAAAGTATTTGGAAACCACATATCCAACAAAGGATAATAACCAGCATATATAAAGAAAACCCACAACTTAACAACAAAATGACAAAAGCCCAATTAAAAAGTGGGCAACAGACCCCTCTCCAAAGAAGATATACAAATGGCCAGAATGTACATGAAAAGATGCTCAATATCATTAGCCATCAGGAAAAAGCAAATTAAAATTACAATGAAATATCATTTCACACCATTAAGATGGCTGCTATTTAAAAAGAAAAAAATGGAAAATAAGTGTTGGAGAGGACATGGAGAAGTAGGAGCACTCATTCATTGCTGCTGATGATGCAAAATTGTGCAGCCTCGTGGAAGACAGTTTTGCATTTCATCAGAAAGCTAGGTATGGAACTACCATATGACCCGGCAATCCTCACTGCTAGGTATATACCCAAAAGAATTGAATATGTGGGCTCAAACAAATACTTTCACACCAATGTTCACAACAGTATTATTCACAATTGCCAAAAGACAGAAGCAACCTGTTCTAGTTCGTTAGCTGCCGGAATGCGATATACCAGAAATGGAATGGCTTTCGAAAGGGGGGAATTTATTAAGTTGCAAGTTGACAGTTCTAAGGCTGTGAAAATGTTCCAATTAAAGCAAGTCTATAAAAATGTTCAAATTAAGGCACCAATAAGAGTTCCTTCAAGAAAGGCTGATGAAATTCAGTGTTTCTCTCTCAACTGGAAAGGCACATGGTGAAAATGGCAACATCTGCTAGCTTTCTCTCCAGGCTTCTTGTTTCATAAAGCTCCCCCAGGGGCAGTTTCTTCCTTCATCTCCAAAGGTTTCTGGTTGTGTGGGCTCTCATGGTTCTCATGGCTTTAAGGCTCTCACCAAAATGTTTCCTCTTTTAAAGGATTCCAGTAATATAATCAAGACCCACCTGGAATGGGTGGAGTCACATCTCCATCTAATCCAGCATTAATACCGACAATTGGGAGTGTCACATCTCTGTGGAAATAATCTAGTTAAGTACTAAATAGGGATTAAAAGATCCACATGATGGATCAGGATTGAAACATGGCTTTTCTAGGGTACATAATACTTTCAAACTGGCACACAACCCAAGTGTTCATCAACTGATGAGTGGATAAATAAAATCTGGTATACACATACAATGGAACATTATTCAGCCATAAAAAGGAATGAAGTCCTGTTACATGTGACAGTATGGCTGAACCTTGAAGACATCATGTTGAGCGAAATAAGCCAGACACAGAAGGACACATATTGTATGATCTCACTGATTTGGAACAATTAAGAATAAGCACATTCATAAGAGTCAAAATCTAGAACATAGGTTCCTAGTGTAGAATTAGGGAATGAGGAGTTAATGTACATTCTGAATGATGAAAATATTTTGGTAATAGATGGTAGTGATGGGAGCACAATTTACTGAGAATGCAATTAACAGCACCAAAATATATATCTGAATATGATTTAAAAGGGGAAATGTTAGATTGTATATAAGGTAACAATAAAAAAATTTTCTTTAATACATGGAACTACACAACACAGTGGACCCTAAGTTAAACCATGAACTTTAAGAGTGCAATAATAAAAATTTACTATCATGAATTTCACACCAATGCAAGATTTTCCCCATAATAAAGGGGGAGAAAAGGAATGGAGGAGGGCCTTAGAGAATAAAAGAGCTTAAATGAAGTATCAAAAAAATTAATTATTTTTATTATAAACAATGAGCTGACATACCAATATTCTTGACATACAATCATTCTTGACATACGAACATTCTTGACATGGTTACAATCAGTGGCTCACAATATCATCACATAGTTGTGTATTCATCACCATGATCATTTTTTTTGAACATTTGCATCACTCCAGAAAAAGAAAGAAAAAACTCATACATGCCATACCCTTTACCACTCCCTTTCATTGACCACTAGTATTTCAATCTACTCAATTAATTTTAACCTTTGTTTCCCTTACTATTTGTTTATTTTTATCCATATTTTTTACCCATCTGTCTATACCGTAGATAAAAGGAGCATCAGACACAAGGCTTTCACAATCACACAGTCACACTGTGAAAGCTAAATCATTATACAATCATCTTCAAGAAACATGGCTACACGAACACAACTCTATAGTTTCAGGCACTTCCCTACAGCTAATCTAATACACCATAACTCAAAAGGGGGTAACTATATTAATGCGTAAGTATAACCTCCAGGATAACTTCTCAACTGTTTGAAATCTCTCAGCCACTGACACTTTATTTTGTCTCATTTCTCTCTTCCCCCTTTTGGTTGAGAAGGTTTTCTCAATCCCTTGATGCTGAGTCCCAGCTCATTCTAAGATTTCTGTCCCACGTTGCCAGGGAGGTTTACACCCCTGGGAGTCATGTCCCATGTAGAGAGGGGGAGGGCAGTGAGTTTGGTTGCCATGTCGGTTGAGAGAGAGAGGCCACATCTGGGCAAGAAAAGAGGTCTCTGTGGGTGACTCATATTTTATGTAGGCTTAGCCTATCCTTTGTGGGGATGTTTCATAGGAACAAACCCCAAGATTGAGGGCTCAGCCTATTGATTTGATGGTCTCCACTACTTGCAAGAATATCAGGAATTCTCCAAATGAGGAAGTTGAATTTTCCCCCTTTTTCCCATTCCCCTAAGGGGACTTTGCAAATACTTTATTCACTGTTCAAATCACTCTGGGATTTATCAGGGCATCACACTAATCTGGACAAACCTACAAAATCTCATGCCCTATTCAAGGTTCCATGTACTTATGGTGTTCAGTTAAACTGCCCATATAAGTTAAATTAGGAAATGCACTAGTCAAAATATAAATTCTGTACCAATAAACATTTCTTGCTTTACTCTTGCACAGAAGTTGAATTTTTAAAATATGAATGACCAACTATTTTCAATACCCTGCAATATTGATAGTTCTTTATTCTTCCTCATGCAAAAACATTTTTTAATTTGTACATTTAGTCACTATCATTGTACACTCTAGGAATTCCAGTCTTTATCATCTGTCTTTCCTTCTGGTTTCATATGTGCCCAGCCCTCCTCCCTCTATCATTCTCCCATTCAGTTTCATTCAGTATACTTACATTATTGTGCTACAATCAGGTAGTATTGTGCTATCCATTCTGAATGTTTACAATCAGTCCTGTTGCACAATCTGTATCCCTTCAGCTTAAAATTTTTAATGATACACACTCAAATAGAACTATTTTTTTAAAGCAGGGAAGTGATTACTGAAAAAGTTAGGAGAGCAGTTACTCACAGGTAGAGGGCTCATCAAGGGGACCTTGGAGTGTGTAGTAAAGTTCTATTTCTTGACCTGGGTTATGTTTGCCTTAGCATAGTTCATTAAGGCATATATTTGTTTTGTGTGCTTTTTTTTTGTATCTATGTTTTAGTTTTCAATTAAAAAAAATTAAGGTAGAGGGAGGGGCCAAGATGGCGGCTTAGCAATGTGCGCGTTTTAGTTCGTCCTCCAGAACAACTACTAAATAACCAGAAACAGTACAGAACAGCTCCTGGACCCACGTCAGTGACCAGACACACAGCATACCCCAGTCTGGACCAGCTGGACCAGCTGCGAGCCTCCCCAGAACCGTGAGTTCCCCAAGCTGTGGTGGCTGGCGCCTGGCGCCCCTCCCCCACAGGCGGCTTCCCAGAGGGAAAGGAAAGAGACTCTAAACCTGGTCAAGGCAGAGGTCGCTCATTGGGCTAACGGAAAAAGAGGAAAGGGGATGAAATGGAGGTTTTTGTGGCTGTCTTTCTATGGAGGCTTGGCTGCCTCTGGATTCAGCGGCGGGACTTCTTGGGCTGCAACTGCCCCAGGCATAGGCAGAAATGGACTACTTTCAGGGCTGTCTCCCACCTGTGTCTTCCCCAGGGGAGGGGTGAAGCCCAACTCAGGTGGAATCCCTCCCTCAAGGAATTCAGACCCCAGGGCTTGGCAATTTGAAGCCATTAAAACGAGCCTACAACCTCTCCTCTGTTTCCACCACGCCCCCAGCAGGGAGAGTCCGCCAAACTTAAAGGTGCCGCAACATCTTTTGCTGGTGGGACCCGCAGGCAGACAAACACCACATACCAGGCAGGATAAGCAAAACAGAGCCCACAGACTTCACAGGAAAGTCTTTTAACCTGCTGGATCTCACCCTCAGGGAAAACTGATGCAGGTGACTCCTTCCCCCTGATAGGAGGCCAGTTTAGTCCGAGAAAACCCGGCTGGAGTCTATAATACCTATGTAGACCCTCCTAAGGGTGGGGAAGGAAAAGGCACCATACAAGCAGGGCAAGCGTTCTAGTTTGCTAGCTGACGGAATGCAACACACCAGAGATGGATTGGCTTTTAATAAAAGGGGATTTATTTTGTTGGTTCTTCAGAGGAAAGGCAGCTAACTTTCCACTGAGGTTCTTTCTTATGTGGAAGGCACAGGATGGTCTCTGCTGGTCTTCTCTCCAGGCCCCTGGGTTCCAACAACTTTCCCCAGGGTGACTTCTTTCTGCATCTCCAAA
>PVIY010054483.1:0-14162 GCA_004026745.1 Myrmecophaga tridactyla
AAATGCTAGTGATAAATGAAAGCAAGGGGTAAGGGGTATGGTAGGTATAATCTTTTTTTCTCTATTATCGTTTTATTCCTTTTTCTGATGTCTTTTTATTTCTTTTTCTAAATCGATGCAAATGTTCTAAGAAATGATGAATATGCAACTATGTGATAATATTAAGAATTACTGATTGTATATGTAGAATGGAATGATAAAAAAAAAAGAATAAAAACACATTATCTCCAAAGAAGCTACAATAAGACCACTTCATGAATTCACAACTGAAGTGACAGAAACCAAAAGATAATGGAATAATCTGTAAAATGCTGAAAGAATAAGAATAAAGAATTCCATACCAGTGCACAATCCTTCAAAAATGGAGATGAAAAAATTTTTGAGATAAAATGAAAGAATTTACCAGGAAACCTGCACAAATAAGCATTTGAGGGGAGTTTCTTAAGGCAGGAGGAAAATGATCCCAGGTGAAAGAATTTTAATTACACAAAATAATTATAATGATATCTACATAAAATATATGTAGAAATAAAATGCATGTTATTAAAAACAAAAAGCAGGTGGTAAAGGAATGAAAGCATTCTGATGTTTTAGCATTATTAAGGAAGAAGTAAGAATAGTAATTTGTAAAATACTATGATATAGAAATTTTCAAAGGTCACAAGATACATCATGCAAACTCTAAACATAAAAAGTTGGTGTGCTATACTAATGTCAGACAGAGTTGAGGTTAAAGTGAAAAGCATTTCTAAGTACAGAGGGAACCTCCTCACCAGAAACAATTCCATATATGCGTTCATAATAGTGTACCCTTAAAATGTGTTAAGCAGTAGTTAATAGAACTACAAGTAAAACAAAAATCCATGATCACGATGGAAAATTTTAATAACCCTCTCCTAGTGAATGGTAGAAGGCATCAGCCAAAATTAACCAGGGAGGGCACTAAAGTTTTGAACATTGCAGTTAACAAGCTTGACCCTGGTTGACATATTCAGAAGTCTGCACTCAACAGCTGTAGAATACACTTTCTTTTAAAGTGCATGTGGGAACATTTCCCAAAATTGATTCTTTGCTGTGCCATATGCAAGTGTCAACAATTTCAAAGGATTGAAATCATGCATAGTATATTCTATGACCCTAGTACAGTTAAGCTACAGGTAAGCTACATATTAATAATCAAATGATAAATAAAAACTCCCATATCTTTAGAAATTAACCAGTATTCTCAATTATCTAAGAGTCAGAAAGAAGAAATAGAAATTGGAAAATATTTTAACTGAATGTTGATGTGTAGAATACATATCAAAGTTTGTGGGATGCAGCTAAAGCTACTCTTAGTTTCATACACAAATGCATATATAAAACAAGCCAGAAAATCAATGAGCTAAGCATCTATCTTTTTTAGTTAGAAAAAGATCTTAAACTCAAAAGTTGAAAAGGCTTAAAGATGAGAGCAGAACATAATTAAATAGGAAACAAACGTACAACAGAGCAGATAAAGATAAAAGTTGGTTCCTTTTAAAAAAGCTTCAACTTGATAAAGCCATGATGAGATGAATAAAGAAAAAAGAGAACACCCCCAAAATTGTTTATCACTGGGCGTTCAACTAGTCCATGGCTTGCTCCCAGCTTATGACTCTGCCACTGCCTGCGTCCTACCACCTTCATTGGGAGCCCCCACCCTTCCCCCAAAGCATGTGCACACCTGACACACCCCTAAAGCCGTACCCCAGCAGTTCTCTTCTGGAGGCAGCTCCCCCCACCCCCACCAGGGGGCGTCGGTGAATGTGGGCCAGCAGGAATGTGGCCAACACTCGGGCATTTAGAGGGTGGGGCCTGGGGTGCAGCCCCCACAATCAAGAACTGCTCTGCCTAGAACCCCACTGGATGTAGACAAACTGAGTT
This sequence comes from Myrmecophaga tridactyla, assembly GCA_004026745.1. Lineage (NCBI taxonomy): Eukaryota > Metazoa > Chordata > Mammalia > Pilosa > Myrmecophagidae > Myrmecophaga > Myrmecophaga tridactyla. The sequence continues at coordinate 1,906 of PVIY010054483.1, forward strand.
TTCTCTAGGCCTCACCTCTGGAAATGATACATGCTTGCTAGCTCTGCCTGCAGCTGCTTTCACCTCTTCTTCACCTGGCTGATTCTGACTCAGCCCTTGGGTCTCTGCTTAACTGTTATTTCTTGGAAGCTTCCTGGACACGTGCCTAGCAAGTTTACTGGGCTGAACTTGCCCCCAGTCCACCCTTTTTATTAAATAGAAGAAGTCAAGTTCAATTCCAGGAGCAGAGACTTTAATTTTTTTTTTTTTTTTTTTTAATTTGCGTATGGGCAGGAGGCACCAGGGATCGAACTCCAGACCTCCAGCATGGCAGGTCGGAGCTCTGCCTGCTGAGCCACGGCAGCCGCCCCAGAGACTTTAATTTTAATATATTCTATAAAAAACACCAAAAAGAGTGAGAAAAGGGAGATTCTAATATTTACTCTGTAACCATGGTAACTCCTACCAGCTTTTGAAGAGCCTCTTGCCTCGGCCTCGGCCTTGTCTTCCCAGCACGGGTGGCTTCTCGGGGGCTCCTGTTCTACACATGGCATTCCCATAGGGAGCCGTCGCCCCAGACGGCCTCTTTTTCTTCCTCCCTTTTCCCCCTTCCTCACCCCTATGTGTCTTTGCTTTTTATTGTCTTAGTTCATCTTTTGTCCTAAGTTCAAGCATGTGTCAAGCCTGTCCCTTCCCCACTCCCAGTCTGGACGCCCGTCCACGTTTGCCCCCCACCCTGGCTCCAGGCAAGGTCCGGGAGGAAGGGGGCCCCCATCCACATGTGCCAGGTTGCAGGGCGTTGTGCACGGGCAGCTGGGGGCTGCTCTGCAGTGCTGAGGTCTGCAAGCCCAGGAGAGAGGCCTCCTTCCACCAGTACCCCTGGTTCCTTGTGCCTTTAAATGCATGGTGCAGTTTAAAGACATGTCAGCCAGAGCGAGAAGATTAGCCTCACCCATGTGAAGGGAAAGTTGGGAGGGAAAAAAACAAAAAAACCTTGTCTGAACTTGAAAATAAAAATGTTGATGTGGTTTTTATTCAAGAAACATATCTTACTGATTAAGAGCATGGAGAGCTACTGGCTCGTGGGTGGGCCAGCTGTAGTTGGCCTCCTCGCTCTGCCCAGGCCAGGCTGGTGAGGCCGATGCTCTATGGAACCCACCTTGGCCGGCGAGTGTGCCTGTGTGTGTGCATGTGTGCATGTGGCTGTGTGTGCACATGTGATCATGTGTGTGTGTGTGTATGCATGTGTGTATGTGTTTATGCACATGCACAGAGCATTGGAGGGAAGGCAGGTTGCTTCCATCAGCTCAGGGGAGACAACAAGGCAGCAAGTTAGCAGGGAAGAGCACGGACCTGGGCTCAGAGAGAGCTGAGTTTTAAACCCTGTTCTGCCACTTCACCAAGTGACCTGAGCCAAGTGACAAACCCTTGGAGCTGTCGCTCTGTCTTCCAAAGGAGAAGCACAATGGTGCCTGCTTTATCGAGGTTGACATGGCCCTAATGAGTGATGCAAGTGCAGCTGTTGGCACATGCGGGCAGAGTGAAGGCTGGACAAGAGAGACTGTCCTGTCTCTGCCCCGGCAGCCTCTTCCAGGCTTTCTTTCTCGCCGGGGTCTCTGCTGTGGGTCGAGACCCCGATGGCCCTGGTTTGCCTCAGTTTCCCTGACTGTGAATGGGGCCGGTGGCTCTCTGCACGTGGACCACACAGGCCTTGCGGCTTGGCATGGCCGTGGGGACCGCTGCCAGGCGGCCGCCTTCTCCAAGGGCTGGATCCCTCCGGGCGCAGCCCAGCTGGCACTGCTCCGGTTTCATTGGGTTGGTTTCCAGAGCCACGGCAGCGATCGATAGTGCTGTAATTGGGGTGTCGGGTATTTTCCTGGGTCAGGCCGATGGTGACTCACGCTTGGTAAGTCACATTCCACTGTCATCGAGCACGGGAGATGGTTAAATAACCTAATCAGGCATTCAGGTTTCACCACTTCTGTGCTGAATGTGAGGTCCTTGAGTTACCCAGAGATTCCATTCCTCGGGAGGTGTTTACGTGGGCTCTTGGTTCCCAGGGTCCTACTCGGATAGGGTTTTCTCTGAGGCATTTAGCTGGCACCTAGAAGGTTCCCAGCAATTAATATCCTGTAAATAATAAATCCGCCCCATGGCTGAGCTCCACACTCAGCTTCTCAGCCCTCTGTTCTCCCTCACCTCTCTCCCCTCTCATCCTTCCAGAAACTGCCCTGTCTTTGCTCTCTCCCCTGCCCACTAGCTGCCCTCCCTCCTCTCCATTGTCTCCTTGTCTCCTGCCACTCTCTGCTGTCCTTCTTCTCTCTGTCTGGGTCTCGGTAGGTGCAGGGCTGGAGCCTGCCCATTATTCCCTTCCGGGGGGTCGAAGGAGATGATGGGAGGAGGAGCCGGCGAGGGGCCCCCGGGGAGGGCAGGTGCTGGAGGAGGTTGCCGTGAGCACCCACCACCACCAGTCAGTGTTCCCGGTAACCCTCGGCTCTGCTCCCAAAGGTGTAAGAACTGCGCGCTCAAATAGAAGAGCAGCCATTTCTTCCAGAACAGTCCATTTGCCTGTGCAGCAAGGAGGACAAAAGGAATGGTCAGGGGTAAAAAGGAGAGGAGTGCCCTCGGGCTGTGGCCTTCCCTCTTCCTGCCTCTGTTCCATGAAACCCATTCTCATGGGCCAGTGCTGGGTATGAGCCCCAGGCCGGGTGGTCCCTCAGGAGCTGATGTACCAGCGGGGAGGAGGGCACAGACAGTGAATAAGGGCGCAGGTGAGTTACAAGTTCACAGGTTGGGGTGGGTCATGGAAACAAGCAGGTCAGGCTGGGAGGGAGAATGGGGGTCCCGTTTGCAAGAGGAGGGGGTGCATGCCCCTGCGGGGGGGGGGGCGGGAGCAGCAGCCCTGGCCCTGACGTCTCGATCATCTCCGCCTGCTGTGTGCTCTGGGCAGGGCACTTGGCCTGTCTGGGCATTGTCTCCTCTAACCCAGGTAACAGCAGTGCCCCAGCTGCAGAGCCACTGACAGGATTGAACGAGACCCGCGAGGCAACTGAGCACCATGGCCGCTCCTGCTGTTGCCAGGTGGGGTGCTCAGGGCCCTTCCTGTAGGGGGATGTTCGGCCTAAGACCTGCAGGGTGAGAGCGAGCGGCTGTGTGAGGTGTGGCAAGAGCTGCCAGGTGGCCAGAGCCCTCGCAGGGTGCTGCCCACCAGGGCGGGCACGGGGAGGCGCCAGCAGGGTGTCAGGAGCGGGCACCGGGGCTGCATGGGGTGGGCAGCAGTGGGGTCCGGCCCTTCTCCCAGTCTTGGTCTCCTCAGCCATGAAATGGGGATGAAAGTACCTCCCTGCAAATGTAATTTGTGGTCCCTTCTACTTGGCAAAATTCTGACTGTTGTTCAGGCAGCCTCCCACCCTGCCTCCTCCAGGAAGGCCTCCTCCTTCCCCTGCTGTTCCCACCCTTTTAGACCCCAAGCTGCACAGCCTGGCCTTGGCCGGACACCCACCCCCTTCCTGTGGACCAGCTCCTGAGTGCTTCTTGTTTTCCTGTCACCTCCTTGTCTGGGTCTCTCACCAGGGGCCACGAGTATAGGGCTGCCTCGGGTCACAGCCCAGAAGAAGCCCGCAGGGTCAGGGCAGCCGGCAGAGAATTGGGGGCTGCTGGCAGGGAGCTGGCTGCAGACTGGGCACTGGGCAGCCCCTGGGGTGCCAGCTCACCCCTCTCTGTGCTCCAGGAAGAGAGTAAGACCCCAGGAGGACCTGCAGAGAGAGAGAGATGGCAGCAGCGGCGTGTCCAGGAATGATTCTGTACCTCAAATGCAAACTTCACCCTCCTCAGCGAACTGCCCTCCCCCCATCAGGGACCTGGGAGCCGAGTGAGGAGAAGCGCCTGGACCAAGTGATAGGACCACCAAGCCGCTCCACCCTGAGAACTTGGGGTGCTGATGCCCTTATGGCCCCGCCCAGGGCGACCCACCAGCCCCCGGCGTTGCCTTCTGCAGGTGTGGGGTGCCCTAAGGTGCCTCCCTTCTGAGAACTCATCCCACCGCAGCTGACAGCGGCTCGCAGAGGGTAGGGTCTGCCCCAGGTTGCGCAGCCGGGAAGTGGCAGGGTGGGGAGCCCCGTCCCGGTGCCCAGGGCCTCGCTGGGTGGCATGCAGCTTTCACACAGGCAGGGCAGCCCCCCGAGTTGCTCACCTAAGCCCCCAAAGGGCAGGGCCAAGGCTGAGGCGCCTAAAGAAGGGAACTGGGATGAAACCCAGAAAATTCACACAGATTTTGCAGCCTGCACCGTGACATGTCCACCTGTGCTTTAATACACAAGCATTTCAAATGTTTTCAAGTCACGTTGACTCTGGAAGGCATTGTCTGTCCAATGCCCGGTGCCTGTGGAAGCTGGACTTGGGGCCGGTGGCCTTGGAGCCGGGCACGTGGGTCACCCCTGCCTCCTGGCCTTGCCCCAGCTGCTGACCCTCCTTGAGCCTTGACCTCACCACTGTCACGGGGTCATACCCCTCTCGGGGCTGCTGCGAGCACTTGAGTGGGTGGGGCGCCCAGAACAGCGTGGCTTTAAATGCAGACACGCAGCCAGGGCAAGAAACAGGGCATGGGGCAGGAAGAGCCAGTCCAGGAGGCTGGCCTGTTAGCAGGGATTCCAGACAGGAGCTGCCGCCCGGTGCCCGGCCATCCTGCCCTGCCCTCGGGGGGGGGACTCTGCTCACCACGTGCTGCCCTGTCCCCTCTACAGGGCTCAGCTCCTGGGGCCCCTCTCCCCACGTGAAGATGCTGAGAGCCGGATGTGCACAGGCCTTTACCCCCCACAGCCCCATGGGGTCAGTGCTGGTATCTCCCCCTTACAGACAGGGAGACTGAGGCACAGAGACTCTTGCTAGCCCTCCTCTGCCAGGGTCTTTGCTAACAGCTGCCTCCCTTCTCCCAACAAACCTCCCACCATCAGGGTCTTTTCCCCCCTATCCTCCCTCTGCACCCCACTTAGAGCCGAGTGTGCCCTGCCCCATTCACTCCCTCACACACTCTTGGTCTCACCTGGAATGTTGTCCGCACAACCCCAACCTCTTGCCCACCCCATGGCTGCAGCTCGCCTAAGGAAGGTGGTCTCCTGCGAAGGTGCGTCCCTGGAGATGGAACTCACCTGGAGAAAGTGCTCATCTAGAGAAGGTGCTCATCTGGACAAAGTGCTCCCCTGAACCCTGATGCCCTGCCGCCCTGCACCCCCCATCACATGCCCTGCGACCATGCAGATGGGTGCGCAGCTGCCCTGCCCGCCCCTCCCCCGCACTGGCTGGGCATGGACACCGCATGCTCAGCTGTGCTCCCCTCCCCCATTCCAGGGCTCCCTGCACTTCCTGCTCTTACACGCAAGAGCCCACCTCTCGCTATAATCTCTTCCATCTTAGCAGATCCCTCTTTGGCCCCAGACTCCCTCCTCCCATCTCATTTCTCTGCTCCTCTAGGAAGCCAAGCCCCTGGGGAGCAGCGCTGTCAGCATCTCCACTGCTCATCTCCTGCAGTTTCTGCCCCCACCTCAAGGTCCCTGTAGACCTGTGGGTTCCTGCACCTGCTGGCAGCTCTCAGGCCTCCAGCCCAGGCTCCCTGCGCCCCTTCACGGAGCGACACCCCAGCCCTTCCCTTGGGTCCAGAGCCCCCTGGCCTTCCGGCCCAACTCCCGCTCCGGCTGTTGTTCTCCACCCCCAGGGCCTCCGGGCTCCCCAGGGCAGCAGCGCAGGGCTCTTCCGCATCTCCCTCCAGTCCTGGGAAACCTGCCCACTTTCAAAGCCCGAAGCCCCCGGGCCACTGATGAGTCTCAAACACCCCGGCCTGCCCCTCCCCCTGAGCTCGGGTCCCCTGTGTCACCCTCGGGTGGCTGGAGGTGTCTCATCTCAGACCCCTCCCAGCCGCTCCTGACTGAGCCCCCAGGACCTGCATCCCACACCCCACAGTCTTCCCAGACTCAGGAAATGGTACCCCTCTTTCCAGCCGCTCAGACCAAAAGCCTTGGAGTCAGCCCAGACACACAGCTCCCGCATGCCGCATCTCGACTCCCACAGACCCCTGGCTCTTCTCCCAAACCGATCGAGAACCTGGCCCCCCACTGTCTTCACATAATGCCCTTTTAAAATCCTGCACTGAATCATGTCACTTTGCTGCCAAAAATCCTCCAAAGCCAGCGCTCAGGTCAAGGCCCAGCCTCGCCAAGGCCCCAGCACTACCCTGGCCTGGCTCTCCCCTGCAGCCTCCCTGGTGCTCGGCATGTCTCCCAGAGGCCCTCTTCTGCCCTAGGGCCTTTGGGCATGATGAAACTTCTGCCTGAAACACTTTCTCTGGTGTCTGTGGGCTCACTGATATCACCTGTTAGCTCTGGTTTTTGCTGAAAGGTCACTTTCTCAGTGAAATTGAAATTGCAGCCTCCTACCCATAAAGGCCCCCCTCCCCCTCCCTGCTCTCTCCCCTCATCCTTATGGTGTCCACCAGGCAGCCTCCGTTTCATGTTGGTCACATTGTCTGTCTCCTGGGACAGGAATGTTTGCCTCGTGCTCACTGCGGTTGCTCTGTGCCTGGAGAAACACTGGGACACGATGGGGCTCCTGTAGGCCCCTCACGCCTTCCTTGGAGTCAGGGTCTCAGTAGGGAGGTCCCAGAGGCAGGCTCACTCCCGTCCCCAAGCAGCCCTGGCTCTCCCTCTTCTACCTCCAAGCAGCATCAGGCTAAGCTGGGCAGGTGGCCTCACGTGCACTGCTTCCTCCAGGCCTGGAGCTGGTGGGCCTGCCCCCAGCACCCTGCCTGGGCAGGGGGTCAGCGCCAAGACCAGGTCAGCGCTCCAGCTTCACCCCGCCAGCCACAATCTGCAGAGCTGGGAGCCCTGCTAACACACACACACACACACTGCACACATGCTCACACACACACATGAACACATGTGGGCTCTAATCACACAATACATACTCGTGCATACACACAAACACACATGCACACACATATGCACACATGCCTGTGTGCACACACACACGTGAACTCTAACACATGCACACATGCACAGGTGCATACATGTAGGCTCTCACCTCACACACGTGTGTGTGTACACACATGCATATATGCAGGCTTACCTGCACAAACACATGCACACATGCACATGTGCATACACAGACAAACGTGAATTCTCACCCACGCAAACACACACAAATGCACACACACACACACAAGCTGGTACAGCCACTGGTTAGGGAGCCAGGGGACCTTGACTATCCTGGATTCAGACTGGGTCCCAAGGATTCATAGCTGGAGGGGCCCATCCAGTAGGGACCACCCGTCTGACACCTTATGCCTAGGAGGGGACCCACCCAGAAACGGGATATAGTTTGTGTTGCCTTTTGCCCCCACCCCCAGGACAGTGTGCGTCCCACAGGCCAAGCTTGGATGTGGGGAGTCTGAGTTCTGCCTCCCTCGGTGCCAACCCCCCACCCCATCACTGTGTGGACCCCACAAGACAACTGGTGTGTAAATCTCCCTGAGGCCTGGGGCAGAGCCACTGGGACACCCGCTGGTATGTTTCCACAATCCCAGGCTCAGCCTGAATTACAGGCCCCTCCATTGGCTTTATTTTATTTTGTGCCCACCTGGGCAGATCCATTCCCTCCCTTCTGCCTAACCCATCACACTGGGGACGTTTCTTGCTGGACCACTGGCCTGCATCTCCAATTCGGAGGAGGCCACTCACTTTTTTTTTGTTTGTTTTTGTTTGTTTTTGTTTTTTTTGTTTGTTTGTTTTTAACATGGGCAGGCACCAGGAATCGAACCGGGGTCCTCTGGCATGGCAGGCAAGCGTTCTTGCCACTGAGCCACCGTGGCCCGCCCGAGGCCACTCTCTTGACGGAGGTCTCCACGCTCCAAGCTCATCCAGACTGCCCACACCAGCCTCTTCTGTCCATGTGGACCAAACACCACCATCCTTACCGCAGGCCGTCTCTGGCTGGCTTGTCTCTGTCCAGGAAATAGGCCTTGCCCCGACCACCCCAGGCCCCCAGCAGCCTGTATCAAACCTCATCTCAGTATCTCCTTCCATCCAAAGCTCGGGTGACCAGTGCCCTTCCACCCCCACTGCCAACCTTGCAACCTCTTGGGAAGTAGTGGCACGAGGAGTCGGGGAGGGGCCAGCAGCCTGTCCAACCTTGCCTGACACCACACGGCCAGCAAGCAGGAGGGGTCAACCCTGGTTTTAATAAAACAGGAAACACTTCTGCTTCTGGCCAAAATGAAGTCATGGATTGGATATATCTCCATCTAAACAACTTAAGGGGGAAAAAATGACAAAACATGTGATATATGTTATCATATATAGATAGAATATATGGCCAGTTCAAGATGCTGGACATGAGGCTATGGAAGAAAGTGACCGCCAGAGACAGAGAACAGAAGAGGTGAGCCCGGTGATCATCCCAGGTTTCTGCCTGGAGAGACTTTCCAGGTTGCGGTGGAGGGAGGGGGACCCAGGCAAAGCCACAGAGACTCTCGGAGTTGAGGAGAGCTGGTGCTGAGAGCCCAGGAAGACCAAGGCAGCTGGCGTGCACAGGACAGAGCACTGGAGAGGAGCACGCTCCCAGAGAGAGCCTGGGTGTCTGCAGATGTCCCCCTCGGTCGTTCTCCACAGTCCTGGTCAGGGCGTGTGCATGAGGCAGCTTCGAATTCAAGGCGGGGGAAAGAGTTGTCCTGAAGGATGTAAGGAGCAAGAGCCTGGGACTCACACAGGGGGCAGTGCCTGTCTCCCCAAGCTAGCCTGGGAAGCTCCTCAGTCCCGGGAAAAAGGGCATGTGGATTGCTCCTAAATAATACATATCTACCCAATAACAGAGCTTCTGAGAACATGAGGGAAAAATTGATAGAATGAAAGAGGAAAATGGATCACAATTATGTTCCTAGATGTCATACCTCTGTCTTAATAATTGGTAGTGAGTAGATGCAAAATCAGTAAAGATAAAAATATTTAAGAAAATTACCAACCAAGTTGATGTAATTTATAGAACATGCCACCCAACACCAACCGAATAAAATTCTTTTCAAGTGCACATGGAACATCCACCAAGATAGTCCATATTTGAGTCCATAAAAGCCTAAATACAATTTAAAGGGTTGAAGACATTCAAAGCATATTCCCTGACCACAATGGAATTAAGTGAGAAATCAATGGAACTTGCCCCCATCAAGATGCTGGAGTGAGATGCTTTAGGGCTCCATATGCCTGCAGATGCTTTCAACAATCAGCAAGAATTGCCAGGTTCTGAGAAATGGTCATGTGATGAATATACAACTATGTGATGATGATATTGTGAGCCATTGATTGCAAAACAAGTGTGGAATGTTCATACATTAAGAATGTTTGCATTGTATGTTGATTGATTTTAATAAATACTGATAAAAATTTAAAAAACAAAAAAAAGAATTGCCAGAAGCAACTTTCTCAACGCTCCAGAAAACAGTTAAAGGATTGCAGTAACAGAGTGAATGCCAAGTCAAGAGAAAGGCTACTTAAAAATAGTGGGATCTCATGGTGCTCTGACTGGCCTGTCCCCCTCCCTCACTGGCTCACGAGGAGCTGACCCTCACTCCCAGTGCGTATCTCTGCTCTCAGTTCTGGAGGGAGCAGAGGGACCCTCAGGTGCCTACCAGGAGCATGTTTGTCTGGCCCAATCAGTGCAGTGATGCCCGAGGGACTCACCATCCCAGAACTTGCCCTGCGTATGAACAGAGGCTCACAGAGCTCTCCTGCAGGATGCTGTGGGGGAGCAGTGAAGTCATGCTGCCCGGGGAAGGAAGTTGCTGACTATGGGACATACTGTTCAGTGCCTGGAACCATGAGGAAACTCTCCCCTATGGGAAGAGGGGACATTTGGAATTGTGTAAGTGGGGGAATTCCCAGAACCACGCATGCATGTCCAAAACAAGATGCACAGAAAGGACCAGAGATGGCCTAACACTTTGGCCTGGAGCTATTCTCTAAATCATTGTATGGCTAAGCCGTGATGGAGAACACTCACACCAGGCAGTCTGGAAAGATGGGGAAAGGTGTTTTGTCTTTTTATTATTATTATTATTATTATTTGTGGCTGGCTTCTGGCAATCAAGGAAAGCTGTCATAACACTGGTTGACTACAAGCTTAAGGAACAGATGCTTCAAAGTCTACTTTCCAGCAATAATACATTAAAACATCAAAATGTCAAGGTTTCAACAATCAATTACAACACATACAAAGAAACAGGAAGGGACAGCCCAGGCAAAGGAGAAAATTAAAGTATCAGAAATCATCAATAAGGAAGACCAGACCAGGGACATAACAGACAAAACATTTAAAAATGGTCCTAAATACGTTCAAAGAGATAAAGGAAAACATGGACAAAGAATGAAAGGAAATCAGGAAAATGAGAGATGATCACAAAGAGAGTATCAATAGAGAGATAGAAATTATGCAAAGGAGCCAAACAGAGCTGAAGAGTGCAGTAACAGAAATTTAAAATTCCCCATGAGGTTCAACAGCAGATTGGAGCTGGCAAAAGAAAGACTCAAAGAACATGAAGATAAGACAATTGAAATCATTTAGTCTGAGCAGAAATAAGGATGAAGAAAAGTGAGCAGAGCCTGGGGAAACTGTGGGATTTTAATACATGTATAGTGGGATTCCCAGAAGGAATAGAGAGAAAGAATGGGGAAGAGAAACCATTCAAAGGAATAATGGCTGAAAACTTCCCAAATTTAATGAAACTCATTACTATAATACACAAGATGCTCAGTGAACTCCAAACAGGATAAACCCAATTAGATCCACACCATGGCATATTATAATCAAACCGTTGGATGCCAAAAGATAAAGGGAGAATTCTGAAAGCCACAAGGGAGAATGCAGTACATACAAGGGGGGCCTCAATAAAAGTATGTGCCAATTTATCATCAGAGGCTGTGGAGGCAAGAAGGCAATGGGGTAACCTGTTTAAAGTGCTACAAGCAAAAAAAACACAGCCACCAGTAATTCTATATTTAAAAACAGCCACCAGTAATTCTGTATCTAGCAAAAGAGTCTTTCAAAAATGAGAGACAGATTAAGACATTCCCAGATAAACAAAATCTGAGGGCATTTGTCAAAACTAGAGATGCCCTACAAAAGAAGGATAAGAGAGCTCTGGGGGTTGAAAGGAAAGGACAATAGACAATAGGTCAAAATTACAAGAAGAAATAAAACCCCTACCAATCGTAATCAGATGGGTAAATATAAATGCTAGTGCTGTCGTATTTTGGGCTTGTAACCCCACTTTTTATTTTTTACAGAATCTAAAAGGTAAATGTGTAAAATGTAATGACAGGAGGATCCCGGGAGGAAGCGGAGGAGCGAGCAGGAGGCAGCGGTGGTGGGTCCCGTCGTCCTCCGACAGGACTGACCGCTGGGAGACCAGAGAGGCAGGTAGGAAGCCGGAGCTTTTTTAATGAGACCGTGCCATAAACTGAAAAGCCAAACATGAGGGTAGCAGGTGCTGCAAAGTTGGTGATAGCTGTGGCAGTATTTTTAGTGACATTTTATGTTATATCTCAAGTATTTGAAATAAAAACGGATGCAAGTTTAGGAAATCTATTTGCAAGGTCAGCATTGGACACAGCTGCACGTGCTACAAAGCCTCCCAGATATAAATGTGGGATCTCAAAAGCTTGCCCTGAGAAGCATTTTGCATTTAAAATGGCAAGTGGAGCGGCCAATGTGGTGGGACCAAAAATTTGCCTAGAAGACAATATTTTAATGAGTGGTGTTAAGAATAATGTTGGAAGAGGGATCAATGTTGCCTTGGTAAATGGAAAAACAAGAGAAGTATTAGACACTAAATATTTTGACATGTGGGGAGGAGATGTGGCGCCAATGATTGAGTATCTGAAGTCCATACCAGATGGTACAATAGTCTTAATGGGAACGTATGATGATGGAGCAACCAAACTCAATGATGAGGCATGGCGACTCATTGCTGACTTAGGGAGTACATCTATTATTAATCTTGGTTTCAGAGACAACTGGGTCTTCTGTGGTGGAAAAAGCATTAAGACAAAAAGCCCTTTTGAGCAGCACTAAAGAACAATAAGGACACAAACAAATATGAAGGATGGCCTGAAGTCGTAGAAATGGAAGGATGCATCCCCCAGAAGCAAGACTAAAGGAAATGTGAAGAAAATTGAAGAAAGCGCACTTTGACTATTTATAGGAACGCTATAACAGAGAAACTCCGTGTAAATATT
>PVIY010054484.1:0-14198 GCA_004026745.1 Myrmecophaga tridactyla
ATGGCTTTTCAAGGGTCCATAATCCTTTCAAACTGTTAGGTAGTTAGGAAGCCATGAGCCTGCCTCATGGGAAAAAGGGAACCACCCCAAGGCTACCCCCAGGACACTAGAACCACCTTTAACAGAGGGTTTCATGGTTAAGTTGAGTAAAGTGCAATCAGATCATACTGTTAAAGCAAGAAACAAAGCCACAAAGGAAAAATCCCAAGAAAGTCCCCAGTAATGTTTGTAGAGTACTACCATCAGCTGGCCCCATAAAACGCTAAACTAAAGTTGTAACTAAGGCCAATCTGGTTCTTCACCCACTGAGCCCATCCTTCTTTAGGATGTACCTTCCTTCCTTTACTTGCTGCTTTAATAAATCACCTTGTTCTCTCAACCTCAATTTCAGCTTCAATTCTTTATCTCAGCAAGTCAAGGACCAGGATTCCCAGCCATGTAAGGCTGGGGCAAACACAATTTGGTGCCAAAACCCAGGACTTATTATCAAATATACCAGGACTCCCAGCCAGGTTTTCTTCCTCTCTTTACTCACTGCTTTTAATAAATCACCTTGCTCTCCCAACCTTGACTTGAGTTTCAATTCATTGTCTTGGTGAGTCAAGGGCCAGGAGTGCCGGCCCAGTAATACCGGTTCCAACAAAGGTTAACACAAGGGCAGTGTTTTGTTAACATTTATCATTCTGCGTCACACCAGCTGAAAGTCCACCTGGCACTCATAAATGCGTTTCATGTGATCCATGTCACATGAAACCAACTTTGCCTTTATCGTAGTTAAGGAAAATCCCAATACTTGCTGGCATCAGAAAGTCTCAATTTCAGATTCATTAGAAGAAGTAGATGAATAAATATTCATTTATATGATCGAGAATTAGCATGTGCAAACAGTTGATGGTAAGGAATTTGGAACTGTAAATTGATGAAAGAATGTGATAAATGAGAGGAAGTTTTTAGATTTGAAATGGAACCAAAGACTGAATGAAGGAATGGGTGGCATGTGTAGTGTGGGGGTCACTGATATCAGAATGTGGGGTAGGTGGTACGTGTTTGGGGCACAGGGAGGGAAGGGCACAGGTGTGTCCTTGTGTAGGTGGAGGGGTTCAGGGACCCTGAGATGTGAATGTGTGAGTGTGTAGGGGAAGGGCACAGGTTGTGGGGGTTGGAGGATATAGACGTGCAGAAAGTGACTTTGGGTGAGTGGGGCCCTGGTGCAGTTGTGTAGGTGTGGGAGATGTTTTGGGGCAGGGGTGCACATGTGGGCAGGGGACTATGTAGAGCTAATGTGAGCACCTACAGGTGTGGGAAGAGGACACTTGTGCTGCAGGGTGGGCCAAGGTTATGCACCAGTGTGAGGCAAGGGGTCAGGATGCAGGGGTGTAGAGGTCAGTGCATGGATGCACGGGCGCCCGTCGGGGAGGACGTGGCTGTAAGCATGTGCAGGTCTGTGGGGTGGCCTTGATGTGCACAAGTCTGGGGTGTAGAGCCCTGGTGTGAACATGTGCAAAGCTAAGGGGCAGAGGGCTGGGGGTTGCCTCTGTGGGGCTTGGGGCAGGTGTGGCCCTGGTATGAAGGTGAGTGACCATGGCCTGGGTGTACAGGTGACTGCAGGGGTCACAGGGGTGCAAACATGAGGGTAGGTCATTCAAGGAACCTGGCTTGACTTAGTTGCTGGTCTGTGTCTCCCTGTCCATGCACTCCTGAGGACTCAGGGCTTACATTTGGAAAGGGGTGATTCTGTTCTTTGCACTAGCTGGATGTTCTCTGGTTCTCTGCATCTCAATTCTTCAGCATTTGCAGCCAGAGCCTTCCTATATGGTGTATAATATATTCCCAGGTCATTTACACCCTGGAATCGCCATCCCAGTTACCTCCCCATGCCTTCCTTAGGTGTTCCTTGAAGCAGGTGTGAACTCAAACTATCCTGTTCTGCATCTTCCCGGAACTCTTCGTTGCTTTTTTTGAAGATAAAATTTAATTGTCCTGTTTATTCCATTTTACTAATCCTGTCATCCTGCCTGGAAGCAAAATCTCTCAATTTACTTTGAAAGCTGAGGAATAAAAATTCTTTGGAATCTCCAAATGTGTGTGAGGGGTTGGTCATTGTCTGGATGCTTATTTTGGTGGGATCAGGCTGTATAATATCAAATATATGTTTTCCGCTAGAAAATAAAAAAGGAAAACAACCACCGTCCACCCTCCTGTCTGGGATGAGTCACAACAATGGGAGGTTGGTGAGGCGGTGTCGTGGCCACTGGCACCCTGGAAGCCGTGTGAGGTAAAGACCTGCAGTTTACAGTGTAGATTTGCACTTAGCCCTTGCACATGCAGCTGCATATTCCATCACTGACCTCCACTGACCAGAAATTGCTGAGCACAATTTCTCCAAACACCACAACATCATAAACTCCAACCTTCTGTAGAATAGTATGGAAGAGGTGCTTCCTAGCTGTGTGGAAAATCACCTAGTGCAATAAAACCATCTGCCTGTAATTCAGCGTGGTTCCCGTCTACCCTCTGTGGAACCTGATGCTCCGAGTCCCTACATCTCAGGCGCTTTGCAGCTCAATAAGGTTGTCATTCTCTCTAACCTTCCTCCGATGGTTGCCACTTTTTGCTCTCTGCTAAGTCAGAGATCTAGCACTCCTCTCTTTATTTTAAAAGATGTGTGCAAATCTTTCACCAACTGGTATTTCCTGTACGCTTTTTTTTTGGTTGTATAGATTAGTGCACAATTTTCTTTTTTGCACTTACCTTCATGAATATTTATATGAGAGAGGAAAAATATAAATAATTCATCATGATTAACTGAAAATTCTAAGTTTCTTAAAAGTACATTTATATTGGTTTTCTTCCTTACAATAAAATGATTTAAAAGAAGAAGAAAACAAGAAGGGAATATCTTGTGGGCTGAATTGTGTCCCGTCCGAAGACATGAATGTGACTCGTGAAAACTGAGTCTTTAAAAATGTTATTAGTTAAAATGAGGCCAAACTAGATTAAAGTTGGCCCTAATCCAAGATTACTTACATACATAGAGAATTAGCTATAGGCATATAGACACAGGAGAGAAAAACATGTGGCAACTGAGGCAGAGATCAAAGACCAATGACTACCAGCAAAACAGGAGAAGGAAGAAGCAGGAAAAGAATATCCCCTGTGGATTTCAGATTTCCAGCATCGACAACTGTTAAAAAACTAATTTCTGATGTTTGAACCCATCTAGTTTGTGATACTCTGTTACAGTAGTGCTGGAAAATTAGTACAGTAAAACAACATTTTGTAAATACTGCACTTTCAGTTTCAGACCATTGCAATAAACTGAATACTGCAATAAAATAACTCATGCATTTTTTTTTGGTTTCCCAATACATATAAATATGTATTTTAATTATAACACTGTATCAGAGTCTATTAAGTGTGCAATATGTCTTAAAAATAATATGCATACATTAATTTAAAACACTGTGTTGCCTCAAATGCTAACCACCATCTGAGCCTTCAGCAAGTGATCCTCTTAGTGCTGGTGGAGGGTTCTGCCCCAGTTTTGATGGCTGCTGACTGATCAGAGTGGTGTTTGCTGAAGGCTGGGGTGGCTGAGTCAGTTTTGTAAATAAGACAACACTGAATTTGCCACAGTGACTGACTCCTGCTTTCAAGGAAGACTTTTCAGTGGTATGAGATGCTACATTATACCCATAGAAGAACTTATAAAACTGGACTCAATCTTTCAAAACAAGTCTGTATAATATTCTCAATCTCGTCACCATTTGAATAATGGTCACAGCGTCCTCACCAAGCATAGAATCCATCTCAAGAAACCACTTTCTCTGATCATCCATAAGAAGCAACTCCTCATCCATTAAAGTTTTATCATGAGACTGCAGCCATTCAGTGGCATCTTCAGGTTCCACTTCTAGTCCTAATTCTCTTGCTATTTTCACTCCAGCTGTAGTTACTTCTTCCCTGAACTCTTGAACACCTCCAAATAATCAATGAAATGTGGACTCAATTTATCCCAAACTTCTGTTAATTGTGATGTGTTGACCTTCTCCAATGAATCATGAATTTTCTTAATGGCATTTACAATGGTGAATCCCTTTCAGAAGGTTTTCAATTTACTTTTCCCAGATCCATTTATGGTATCACTATCTGTGGTGGTTATAGCCCTGTGAAATGTGTTTCTTAAACAACAAGTCCTGAAATGTAAAATTACATCTTGATCCATGTGCTGTACAATGAATGTTGTGTTGGCAAACATGAGAACACCATTAATCTATTTACACCTCTCCATCAGAGCTCTTAGTTAACTTAGGTGCGTTGTCAACGAACAGTTCTATTTTGAAAGGAATATTTTTTTTCCTGAGCAGTAGGTCTCAAAAGTGGGCTTCAAGTTCTTAGTAAACCATGTGGTCAATGGATGTGCTTAAATATAGGCTTTGTTTTCCATTTAAGGAGCACAGACAATGTAAATCAAGGAATATTCTTAAGGGCCTTAGGGGTGTCATAATGGTAAATAAGCATTTGCTTCAACTTAAAGTCATCAGCTCTGAGCTCTTAATAAATTAGTCAGCCTCTCATTTGAAGTTTCAAAGCCAGGCACTGATTTTTCCTCTCTGGTGGTGAAAGGCCAAGAAGGCTTCTTCTCATATAAACCTACTCTTACAACATTGAAAATATGTTGTTTAGTCTAGCCACCTTCCCAAATTTTCTTAGCTTGATCTTCTAGTTAACTTGCTGTGGTACCACATCAGTGCTTGCTGCTTCACTTTACACATTTTATGCCATGGAGGTGGTTTCCTTCGTATTTAGACCTCAGGAACCAAGCTCTGTTAGTGTCAACGTTTTCTTATGTGTCCTCCTCACCTCTCTAAATCTTCATATATGAAGAAAGTTAGGGCCTTGCTGCTGGGTTAGGCTTTTGCTTAGGGGAATGTTGTGGCTGGTTTGAGCTTCTATCTGGACCACTAAAACTTTCTCCACATCAGAAATAAGGCTGTTTTTCTTTCTTACCATCTAGGTATTCACTGGAGTAGTACTTTTAATTCCATCAAGACTTTTCCCTCTACAATGTGGCTGTTTGGTGGGAGAAGTCTACGTTTCAATCTCTCTTGACTTTTGATATGCCTTCCTCATAAGCTTAATTATTCCCAGCTTTTGATTTGAAGTGAGAGATGTGCATATCTTCCTTTCACTTGACCACTCAGAGACCATTGTAGAGTTATTAATTGGCCTTTCTTCAGTACTGCTGTGTCTCAGGGAATAAGGAAGCCTGAAGGGAGGGGGAGAGATGAGGAATTGCTGGGCAGTGGAGCAGTCAGAACACTAACAACTATTATCAAATAAGTTCAACATCTTATAAGGGTGTGGCTTGTTCCAAAATGATTAACATCAAAGACCACTGAGCACAGATCACCATAAAAGATATACTAGTCAAAAACCTTGAAATGCCAACATGACTAAAATATGACACAGGGGCACAAAATGAGTATATGGGGTTGGAAAAATAGCACTGATAGACTTGCTCAATGCAGGATTCCCACAAACCTTTACTACGTAAAAACTGCAATATCTGTGAATCATAATAAAGCAAGGTGCAATAAAATGAAATATGCCTGTACATAATATCACCACCCATGTGACCCTAGGCACATAAAGATTCAAACTTCTCAAAAATGTACAAAGTGAAAAAATATCTTTTTTCCATCCTCTCCTATAATCACTATTAATAGTTTCTTATAATTCCTTTCATTAAAAACCTTTTCCCTATATCTATATAAACTTTCTTTTTTACATTGTGCTTTTATTCACAAAAAGGAATATCATCATTACATGATTTCCTGCTTTAATATACTGTGACAATTTTTCCATAGTAACAATAACAAATGAATCTACATGGCTCTAATTGGCTCAGACCTAGGTGATCTCACCAGGGCAGACACAATTGAGAACCTGCCAGAAAGCAGCCTGCCCCCAGAGAATGCCAAGGTAACTGGCAGTGTGAGAAGAGTGGGTGATGGTGAAATGTTTATGATTGAGCTAGTAGAAAAATATTTTGTAAGGTAGATTAGGACAAATAAATGTATGGAGATACCTAAATTGTGACCATCCATTTACTTGATAAGATTCATTAATACCCTTTTAAGATATCTTGCCTCTCCAATATATTATGTGCTCTTCAGTAATTTCATTTTTCTTTTGAAAACAACATGTCCTCATTTCCTTATTTAACTGGATGGTAGAAGTCAAATAAATTACAGAATTGTCTCTAGGATGATGGCAAGTCACATCTTCATACTCACCAAACATAAAAAAAAATGAAGCAAAACTATATTATTTTTGAGTAGTAATTCCCAGAATCATAACTGATGTCGGTGATCTTTATCTGCAACCACCCATTCTGTCACGCTTGACCAGAAATTCAGTTTGTTTGGACTTTTGCCTGGTTTCATGACTATAAACCTGATCTCCAAGGTCCTAAGCTGATAATTGCCTCATTCTTGTTGGACTGTGATTGCTGAAACTGCCCATTTACAATTATCACTGGGTGTGCAGGTGCTAAGGTATGCTTTGATGAATCCTCTACATCCTGGATGTAGTTCTCCTTGATCCACCTCCACAGTAGCATCCCCAGCTACTGTAGAATCAAGAACCCCAGCCAGGAAGATAACTCTTCTTTCCTGCTGCATTGATATGAGGGGCACAAAATGTTGGTTCCATTTGAATGGAACCCCTGGGGTGTCCCCATCAGTTGTGTAATCTTCTCCAGGAACCAGGAAATTTACCCAGGTGAAGTTGAAACTCTGAAAGTGGGGACCTAGGAGTATCAGTAATAGGGGCCGCTTCTGCTTCCACCCATTAGATCTCATAAAGAAATATATCAGGAAAGTGGGAACACAGCACCACCTGTCAGGCAGTGGATCAGAGCATACATTGAATCCTGAGGACAGCATCTCAACTCCTCAAAGAGTTGAGTTCAGCTGGTGTTTTAATGGAGCCCATAATAGACCTTTCTTCTCTTCCCAGGTGAAGTTGAAACTCTGAAAGTGGGGACCTTGGAGTATCAGTAATAGGGGCTGCTTCTGCTTCCACCCATTAGATCTCATAGCAATCAGGATGACTGCTTATGGGTGATAAGGTACATATTAATATAAGTGAATTCTAAGACCATGAGAAAAATTTCACCCAAGTGACAGACTCCTGTGACTTCCTGAGTTTTCTCTCCCACCATTTGGTATGGATGTATCTTACAGGAGTAATTAGCATACTTACCAATTCCTGGTCACAGGTCTAGCTAGTCATCAATACATTCTGAAAAATATTTAAAAGATAAAATTTCCTGAAGACAAAATTAAGAGATAGGAAGAAGTAGCATTGCCCTGGAGATAGAAATGTCTGCATACTTTCAATATAAAGGTGAACTAATCCTGATGCTCCCTGTTCTAGTTTGCTAGCTGCCAGAATGCAACACACCAGAGATGGATTGGCTTTTAATAAAAGGGGATTTATTTTGTTAGTTCTTCAGAGGAAAGGCAGCTAACTTTCCACTGAGGTTCTTTCTTAACGTGGAAGGCACAGGATGGTCTCTGCTGGTCTTCTCTCCAGGCCCCTGGGTTCCAACAACTTTCCCCAGGATGATTCCTTTCTGCATCTCCAAAGACCTGGGCTGAGCTGCAAGTGCTGAGATGAGGAATGCTGAGCTGCTTGGCTGTGCCACGTTGTGCTCTCTCATTTAAGCACCAGCCAATTAAGTCAAAAGTCACTCATTGCAGCAGACACGCCTCCTAGCCGACTGCAGATGTAATTAGCAACAGATGAGGTTCACGTACCTTGGCTTGTGGCTGCAGCAACAGAATGAGGTATGCTCACCTGGCCAAGTTGACAACTGAATCTGACTAACACATGTCCACCCTTTGTCAACTTGGCAACTTCAAGCATCACCTTAAACAGGTGAAAAAATT
Source organism: Myrmecophaga tridactyla (assembly GCA_004026745.1). Classification (NCBI taxonomy): domain Eukaryota; kingdom Metazoa; phylum Chordata; class Mammalia; order Pilosa; family Myrmecophagidae; genus Myrmecophaga; species Myrmecophaga tridactyla. Next base: position 7,959 of record PVIY010054484.1, read on the forward strand.
CTGTTCTTGCTGTGGACCTGTGAATCTCAACACAAGTTATCTGATGCCAATATGCAAAGGAGGATATTCACAGGATATAGGTTTTCATTTCCATAGGGAGAAATTGGAAGAAACACAGATGTAAAACCTGCAGGGCAAACACCATTGGATTTCAAAGTCTGAAAGTCATTCATCCTTCGGCTGTAGAAAGTGGCAGTCCCACCCCTTCCGAGGGCCTATGCAGTGGCCGGCCTCTTTCCAAATCAACCTTGGGGAACATCAAGGAGACCACCTCTCAGCTCCACTCTCTCTAGGCATCAGGGCCACCCCTGGGCTCTCTGCCACTTCTGGGGCACACGCTCAACCCCTCCATGTGGTGGCAGCCAGGCTCTCCCAGTCCCCTAAGGAACGTGATACACGTTTTCCAAGGCCCGAGGCTGCACAACACTTCCACTGCAATGAGAGGGGAGACTCATCCTTGCCCTTCAGGGTAAACTCACCCTCTCCATGTATATGGGTGGGTCCACTTTCCTGGCCAAGGTTTCTTGGCTTCAGACCCGAGCTTCCATGGTTCTCACTCTGCAAACTCCAATTTTTTTCCCTTTTGTCTCCTCCTTTCTCAAAATTGGCAGTGGTTCCATTTACACCAACAGTTTCTTCAAGCACTCCAGGACTTCTCCATCATTCTCTTTCACTTCCTCCAAAGTCTTCCCCTTAGCCATCCAAAACACTGTTCCAACAGATCTGGTATTTGCAAACCGCAGCAGCACCCCATTCTTCAGTACCAAATCTGTTCTAGTTTGCTAGCTGTCAGAATGCAACACACCAGAGATGGACTGGCTTTTAATAAAAGGGGATTTATTTTGTTAGTTCTTCAGAGGAAAGGCAGCTAACTTTCCACTGAGGTTCTTTCTTACATGGAAGGCACAGGATGGTCTCTGCTGGTCTTCTCTCCAGGCCCCTGGGTTCCAACAACTTTCCCTGGGGTGACTTCTTTCTGCATCCCCAAAGGCCTGGGCTGAGCTGCAAGTGCTGAGATGAGGAATGCCAAGCTGCTTAGGCTGTGCTACGTTGAGCTCTCTCATTTAAGTACCAGCCAATTAAGTCAAAAGTCACTCATTGCAGCAGACATGCTTCCTAACTGACTGCAGATGTAATTAGCAACGGATGAGGTTCACGTACCATTGGCTTGTGTCCGCAGCAACAGAACTAGGTATGCTCACCTGGCCAAGTTGACAACTGAATCTAACTATGACACTCCCTATCAGAGCATCCAGAAGAATGCATTCATCAAGCTACAATATTTTGATTCTAGAATGATAAACACTCAGGAAAAGGAGCTAAAACTGGAGCCCTACTATCACCCACCATAATGAATTTAGTTTTTGCAGAGTCCAGACAGCTTAATAAGACAGAAATAGGATAGAGAATATTGCCTCTGACTTCTTCACTCCTTCAGTAGGGTCACTAGTCTTTTCATGGCCTTTCAAGATAAAGTAGTGATTTTGATTTACTATCTTTCCTGTAAATACACGTTTCATGATCTTCCATTTGTCATTTCTATGAAATGGGTACTTTTTCCACAGCATAGGAGCCAATAAAAGTATGTCAGTTAGTAAATGCACTCAGGAACCTAGAAAATACCCTGAGTTGACTTCATGGACCCATTAATCCACTATGGGATAAGCTTGGACTGAAATTTAATGCCTGACCTTTGCAATCAATGTCTTACTCTAACTAAAGGGTGCAGTAGTAATAGTTGAGTCCCTTGCTATCATTGTCCACACTGAACGCATATCCAACAATCTTTGAAAATAGTGGGGTTTCCGTACTGCAAAGTTACACAGACATCATATGTTCCTTTGTGTAAGGATGAAATGGATATTTTTGCATATTTTAATGTGTTGGTGTTTCCACAATGAGATCCAATATCCCATTGAACCATTGAGTCCTGGGCTGAAAAATCATTTTATTCTCCACTTGGATGAGGAACTACAGTTTTCTATTGCAGTAGCAGACATTAATGTTTTACTCCTCAGGTCTTTTTATGATTTTTAAACAAGTCATGCCATATCTTAGTCCATCTTGTTCCTAGAACACTTTGATCTATCTCCATTTTCACAAGAAAAAGGTGTCTGATTGCAATTAGTTCTTGCTATCATTGATAAATATATCCACCTTGCCTGCAAAAGTTACTAATCACTGCTACCTGCCCTTCTAGAATCCCACAATTTCCACTGACACCAGGAAGTAAAGTTCTAGAGACGCATCTTCATTGAACATTCTCATAAAGCATATTAAAAATATTTGTGCTTTTCACACCAACACATCCCATATTGTGTTAAATGAAGGGGGTATCTTCTGGGCCCCCCCAGGAAATACAGTCAGCTTGTGTCTTTTCTGACTTTAGCTTCTACATACTCAGTGCTCTGAGCCTTCTACTCCACTCTTCAATACTAAATTAAGGAACTTCCTCCATCTTAATTTTAATTCCCGGGGGCCACGGTGGTAAGGAGATTATTTGCCCCAAAGATGTCCATATTCTAATCCTTGGAACCTGTGAATATATTGAATTACATGACACAAAACCATAATGGTAATTAACATTACAGGTGGAAGTAATATTGTTAATCAACTGTTCATAAAATAGGGAAATTATGCTGAATTTTCCAGTTTGACTCAACATAATGATAAGCTTCTCTAAACATGAAAAAGAGAGGCAGGAAAAAAAATCAAAATGAGATGTTACCATGGGGGAAAAGTCAAGAAATACAAGTTTGCTATATTTGAAGGCAGAGGGAAGAGGCCATGATCAAAGGAATGTGGGCAGCCTTTAGAAGATGGAAAAGCCAAGGAAATGCATTCTTTCTTAGAGCCTCCAATAAAGAACATAGCCCTCCTGACAATTAGACTTTAGCCCAGTAAGACGTGTGTCATACTTCTAGCTTACAGAAGTATAAGATATAATTTTGCCATAATCTGTTGCAGAAGCATTAGAAAATGAATACAACTATTATCATGTATATCCTTTAAGGAACCAGCTCTAGATGTCCTTGTCAAAGCATCAAACCTCAAATCAAAAATGAGTATCTTCAGGTCAAAATTCTTCAGTCTCTAGATTTATATTCAAGATCCCTGCCCATAGTGAAGCACTCTCCTAGGGCCCCTTGTATTAATTGTCCTGGTCCTGCAATTTCCACATGTATTTCATTTCCTCCTAAAGCAAGGATTGCTCTTTTATGCTTGCACTTTCCTAAATCCTTGCTGGTTGGAAGTAACAAATGATGGAGGAGGAAGCTCACAAGGTGAACAAATATCACCCTGCATGGTCACTTCTTCAGATGAGGTAATAGCATAGTGTGTCAGCAGGGGAAAACTTTTCTTACAAGAAAGGGAGAGGGAACTATTTATGCCAGCCCAGGAAATCCAGGATAACTTACATGTTCATGATGCCCTCTACACACAAATGTCCCTATTATAGTTCTCAGAATACACTCTCTTCTTCTCAGATATTGACTTAAATGGAGGAAGTCTTCTGAGGCTGTACATTCAGTCTTTAGTTCCATTCTGCTAAACTATTTCAAATCTAAAAATCTTCCTCTCATTTATCACATTCTTTTATCAATTTACAGTTCCAAATTCCTTACCATCAACTGTCTGCACATCCTAATTCTAGTTCATATAAATATATAAATTATATAAACTATTTATTATAATTATTATGACTCATGAAAAATATTTATATCTCTACTTCCCAAAACAGAATAGAAGTGGCCAAATTAAGGTCAAAAAGTAGCTGTTCAAAAGAGAACAATATGAATAAAACCCAAACAGCCAAAGCCCTTCTAAGAAAAGGAACCTTTTCAGAAGTGTGAATCTGATTGTCAGTGGTCTGCCTCTATTCCAAAAGAAACTAGGCAAACACATGGTATAGATTTGGCATATAAACCAGAGAATTAAGAATGGAGATCACCTAGGCTATATATACTGTCTCTTTCTACATGGATTTTCTATGAATACTTGAATCTGATACTTTTGCTGTCTTTGATGAGAAATGCTGGGACTGAATTGTCAAATAAAGGAGACTCTGGAAGAAGGAAAATCTTCCAGCCTAAGGATATACATATTTAGGTGGTTAACTAAAAGAAGAAAATAGCAAATATCCACATGAAAAGGGCAGTGAAAATACCAAACTGTGAAGAAGGATTTGAAACGTCCATTCCTCTTTTGTCATATCAGACCAATATCTTGCTCAATAACATCCTCATTGCATTTTTCACTTCTGCATTTCTTAGTGTATAGATCAGAGGGTTCACAAAGGTGTCCAATGGTATAAAACACAGCTCTCCTCTTATTCATGGGGAAGGGGGTTGTGTATATGAATATGCAAAGCACAAAGAACAAGATGACCATGATGATGTGGGAGAGGCAGGTGGAGGGCTTTCCTCACCCTTCTGCACTGTGGTTTCTGAGAGAATGCAAACTGATATAAAACCAAGCTCACTGTGCAAACAGCCCCACTATTGGGCAACAATAATGAAGTGATCACATAGGTATCTGCACAGGCAAGTTTCATCAAGGGCTGCAAGTCAAAAATAGTGTGTATTCACATTGGGACCACAGAAAGGTAAACTTAAGGTCAGAAAAACCTGAGCCAAAGAATGCAGATAGGATCCCAACCATGCCACAGCCCCAACACAATGTACACCCACCGGTTTGTGAGGGCGTGTAGGGCAGGAACTTAGAGATGGCCACATGGTGGTCAACAGCCATGAGGATAAGGATGAAGATCTCCAGGCAGCCAAAGCAATGGAGTGAAAAGACCTGGATTCTGCACTCACTGAAAGAGACAGTGGTCATCTTAGAAAGGGCCATCTATAGTCATTCTAAGGGCTATGGAAGTACAGAAGCAGGTATCAGATGAAGGAAAATAGAAAAGGAAGAAACACATTGGACTCCCAAGTGCCTGGCTGGTCTTGATGGTGACAATCACCACTAAATTATCAACAAGATTCCCAATAGAAAAGTAAGAAGACAGCAAATACTAATTTCTTCCTAAAAGCATCCTGGGTCAATCCAAGCAGAATGAATTCGGTCCCATTATTATGCAATCGTATGAGGTCATGAAAGAGGAGAAAATATGAGTGTGAAATGGTTCACCTGTAAAAAATAAAGGAATCAATACATGGTGCTATGTGATTTTATGGACTAATATAAATGAATTAATTCATGGAACTGTGTAATATTATAGAACATATTTTAGCAAAATAAAATTCCTCATCAGGAACATTTTCACTGTGGTTTCCTCTAAAGTCAATTTAACTCTGTTCCTCAATTTTTAATAACATTTCATAGGGTCATTATGACCCTCAAATAAGCTTAAAATATGATATTTTCCTGAGACACTATTCAAATCTAACCTATTTTTAGATTTAGCGTGCTGCTTCTATTATATGTTCACCTATCTGATGCATGTAAAGTGTAGAGACATGACACCAATTTATTATTTAGTTCATGTTTTTCCTATTCAGTAAACTTTGGAAGTCAAGTTTTCATGTTTTGTTATAAGCATTTAGGATACCTTGGTAGATTAATATAAAATCAAACACCAACACACCTCCACAAAGAACATCTCATTAAAGCATATATTTATACATTTCATATTAGTTATGCATATTTATACAAATTTATGCTAGTTATAAATGTACAATATGCCATAATTCTTCACTCAATAGTATGGTCTCTTCTATATATTCCAGTTCAGAAATGACAAAAGACATTTATAGCTTCTCTATAATGCTTCTACTTTCAAACACCATAATGGTATATAGGACTTCATATACACTAATAAACAGAAATGAATGTTCTTTGCCAATTGGTAATAATTTATCTCAAATACCAAACATCCCCATTTCAATATTCATCTCACAGTTCTGAAAATCACCTATTAGAACACCCAAGAGTTCCTAAAGCTCCATGTCTAAACGAAAAGTTGGGAGATTTTTAATCAATAGTTCATGATTTATTTTATTTTTTTATTTTAACATTTGTTCCCCCTATTATTTATTTTTATTCCATATGTTCTACTCATCTGTTGACAAGGTAGATAAAAGGAGCATCATACACAAGGTTTTCACAGTTACACAGTCACATGGTGAATGCTATATCATTATACAATCATCTTCAAGAAACCTGGCTACTGGAACACAGCTCTACATTTTCAGGCAGTTCCCTCCAACCTCTCCATTACATCTTGACTAA
>PVIY010054485.1:0-14198 GCA_004026745.1 Myrmecophaga tridactyla
ATATGCCTACAAGTTTGAACTTGTCATCTTGTGCTTCTGCTTTTGCCATGAAAACTTCCCTGGGGAGCTATTTCTCCTTTAGCTGGGTCCCAGAATGCTCGTGGACAGAACTTCCCAGCTAAGCTCAGCCAAGAACAGTAGAACTCCCAGCCAACCTGCAGACTATGTAATGTGCCACTGAGGTTTGGTGGTTGGTGCTGTTCATCAAGTGTTGACTGATACAGAAAACATCTTTACTGTAATTCGTCTATATACAATTTTATTTCAGTGCCTTAACAACATGAAACACCTGTATACATTCAATGCCTATCATGCTACAATTTTCTAATAATTTTTGAATAAAATGCTCAAAGAGATGAGAGTAATGTTTTGTATATTACTAAAGGAATATCCAAATAAGAATGTCATGCTATTTAAACAGGCTTTAGGAGATCTAGCTGTGGTGCTCCCTCAGTAACAGGATGTCCATCTCCTTGATTTGTCCACATGGAGAAAAACTAGAGGGATGAGAAAAGGACCAAAGGGTTTTATGTTCTTCAAGAAAGTTGTTTTATACTGGCTAATATCTCTGTAGGAACTTTCTGGATGTGGGGTTCCTATACCCCTATGGTGGTTTGGAGATTTTTACCCCAGAAAAACATGTCCTGAAACTTAATCCATTGCTCTGGGTGTTAGCCCATTATAAATAGGATCCTTTGGATGAGGTTACTTTAGTTAAGGTGTGGACCAACTGAACCCAGATAGGTCTTAAACCTATTACTAATGATCTTATAGGGATGAACAAAGAGGAAAGAAAGCCAGAGGAAGTGGCCAACTGCTGAATGTCAGTGGAACCTGGAAGAGAAGGGAAAAGCCAGAACAGGCTACCATGTGCACTGCCATGAGTTGGAAAAGCCAAGGACCAAGGATAACCTGCAGCCAGCCCCAGAAGCCACTGGGGAGAAAGCACTGACTTGATGAAAACTTGATTTTGGAGTTCTCCTAGTCTCAAAACAGTGTCAATAAATTCCCATTGTTTAAGCCAACCCATTGTTCTCATCCAGTCTTCTTAATGTCTGGTGAGGTAGAACATAACATCTGCCATGACAAAGTCTTAACTGGCCCTTCCAATGTGCCAGTCACAGATATATAAGGGTAACCTGGCATTCTAAGTTATCCCTGGCATTCTGGGCATTTCCTTTACCAGAATGAGCAACTAAATTCAGTCCTTTTTAGGACAGTGCCTGGTGCAAAACAGACTTTCAATGAATCTTTGTTGAGTGAATGAAATTTTATAATTATTACAAAAAATAGTAATAGTACCAGCACTAGTAGTATTGGGCATGATATGTCCATGCTTATTCAAAACCAATTCAGCATTATCTACATTTATAAAGGGACTTTTCAAAGTTCCTTATCATCTGCTCTAAGATGGCTGAGAGCAACAGGCAGGAGGAAATGGAAAAGTAGGGGTGAAGGTGAAGGTCGTGGAAAGCCAAGAGAGGAGAAGCTTGGGGAATGGGGATTCTGGACCAGCAAGCTTCCTGCCAAGGAGCTACCGGGGTAGAGGAGGGTGCAATGAGTGGGTGTCCCCTGCTGCATCTTTGCGCTGGGCTCTTGGCAAGGGGGCACAGTGCTAGAGCTGGGGCAAGCACAGGACACACAGCCCCCAAGGGCTGTGTGTGTGTGAGACAGAGAGAGACCAAGAGGAGGGGAGAGAACAGGGGTGGGAGAAACGAGAGAGTAGGAGGGGGCACAGCATGAGTGACACTGATTGAGTGAGATTGACTGGTTGAGGCTTTAGTAAGTTATTAACTTCTGTGAACCTCATTGCTCCATCAGTATAAAGGGAGTTATAAAAGTACTGCAGGAGATGGTGTGAGGATAATGTAATACATTTTTTCAATTTAATATGAAAGTGTCGATTTTGGGGGTCAGTAAAAAAGTTACCATAATGCATGTGAAAGCTCCTAGCACAAGAGCAGGCTGAAGAGTCTGTTTACTCATAAGCCACACAGCATTGAGTTTGTGCAAGATTATTTATTTATTAATAATGCTGTAGTGAATGGCATAGTTCTAAGTAATGACAGAAGTACAGTGATATAGGAGAGATGTGGGAGTATGGATAATGTGAGATGGGCGATGAAGGTCATTGGCACTAAGGAGATCATAGAAGTCTCTGGAGAATTGCACACGTCATTCACATGACGAGGCAGCTCTCCTGGGATGGTAGCAGGATTTGGATTAAAGGAGGCAATTGTTAGTAGGTGCTAACCCCTCAATAAAAGAAAAGAAGGGAGTACCAGAAGCTCTGTTGGTAGGATTCCCATGCCACAGAGCATCTCTGTACTCTGTGGTTTTAGCAGAGCTATTATGTGCACTATTATCCCATGGCAGATTTCTTTCTACACTCCAGCTTCAGGAAATGACTCTATTGGGCCAATTACCAGAGAGTTGCTGGGTTAGTACATTTAGGTCTGAATTGGCTGTTTGGGGTACATATGATATACTTTTACCCATTCTTCTAGTCCAGGCAAGCTGCCCTGTTCCAGGAACAAAGACCCCTTAAGAGCTACTTGATGAAACATCATGAAATCTGTTGTCATTGTAATTTAGAATGCAAAGACTTGTGTGGTGAGTCATACATTTGAAAAGCTCAAATTAAGTAGTGGTGATCTCAACCATGATTCACTGATGAAAACTGCAAAGTGATTCATCTTCTTTATGTGCTTGTCCTTGGGAGCATTGAGGTCTTTCTTCCGAAGAACATGCTGCACTCAAGGAAAGATGCCGGGCCCTCCTGTGCTGGTATTTTAGTAATTATAAGGAGTCATTCAGTACTTTGTTTTTACAAGGTCATTTCTTTAGTTTATTTCATGCCCATTTAAAATCCTGTAAAATGCTCTTTGTGCTGTAATGACTCACTGCTAATAAATTAGAGAACACGATGATGCTTTTAGGCCAAAAAGTTGGGATACCTTTAGTAAATCTTTGATGCAGAGTCACAACTCTATGATTTATAGGGACTACTAAATCTTTCTTAGTATACATTTGTTATCACGGTATAGCTCTTGTCGTGAAAGAATAAATGGATTTAAATAAATTTATAAAATGCTAAGATTAAATACTGATAAACACTACTTAAAAGTGAAGATGGCTTCTGTAACAAAGAAACCCAGAGATTAGGGACTCTTTCTATCCTACCAAGATAAAGTCCAAAGTTCTGTGAGGCCCTACACAGTCTTGTCATTGCATTTGCAACAACCTCATCTCTACTCTAGCCTGCCTTGCCTGTTCCATTTCAGCTGTATTGTCCTTCTTGCTGCCCTTAGAATAACTCCTACTGGCCCAGGGGCTGGGAAATTGCTGTTGCCTCTCCACTGAGATCCTTTACTTGGCATTTCTTTCACTTCATTGATGTTTCTTTGCAAATGCCATCTTTTCAAAGGGGGCTTTTCTGACCACGCCATCTATTATTTCATCCTTACCTCACTTCATAGCACTTACCACTATCTGAAATTATACTACAATGTAATCTGTATGATGAAAGACAGTCTGCTGTCTGGTTCACTCATATCTTTAGTACTGAGAACAAATGTTCAACAGGCATTCAATAAATATTTGTTGAATTAATGAATGATTGATTGAATGCCTGTCTAATAATAGATACACCATATTTTTGAACGAGTGAGTAAATGCATGCATGCTTGTGAGTGGAACACAGAAAATTTTAATAAAATGTAAAAAAGCTCAAGGGTGCAGAGAAGAGTGGTGTCAAGCTGAGTCTTGACAAATCAGTAAGAGATACTTACACTAAGAATGGTGGAAAGGGCCTTCCAAGGAACAAGATGAGCAAAGATTTGGAGGTGTGAAACAAATATTACAGACAGGGAATTAAAAGTAGTTAGATATTTCTGGAGCTTTAAAATGCAAATTATAAATTGACAGAAAACAAGCGTGGAAATGTAGGTAGGGGCCACTTCAAGTCTTTTCAGCATTTAAACAAAAATGTAAAAAACCACAATCAACCAAACAAAATCATAACGCACTTACAAGTTAATGGAATGTATTAATTTTAAAAACTTTTATCACTTGTTCTCAATCATCCTTTAAAACAAGATATGCAGAATTACTGATAACATCCAAAGAAAGGTGGGAAAAAAATCTTGAGACACAAGGGGAAGAATTGCCAGCTGTTAGTGCAAAAGTGACTCAGGTTGCTCCTGGATGATGAAGAATTTCTGGAGCTTTCACCCTTACCAGACCTTACCTTACCCTATGGCACTGTCCAGATTGCAGTCTTCACTGTGAGAAGTGCGGTCATCTCCTACCCCAATTTTTATTCCACTGAGAAAAGAGAAGTAATAATTTTCTTTGTTGTTGATTTCCCTACTAGAATATAAGCTTCTTGAGGGCAGGGACTTTGTGTATTTTGTTTATCACTCTGTCCTTTTTCTTTCTTTCTTTCTTTTTTTTGGGAAGTTCAGGGGCCAGAAATCGAAATCTCCCACATGGCAGGCGAGAATTCTACCTCTGAACTACCCTTGCACCCCCATCATTATGTTCTTAACACCTAGATTTCAATGAATATTTGTTGAATGAACAGCAGCTATCCAAGTGGAGATGTCTGTTAGGCCTTTGCAGATATGGGTCCAGAGATGGTTCACTGGACTAGATGCAAATTTGCAGGTTGCTTTGTGGATAAATTGTACATGTAGATATTGAAATCATCCATAAGAGAAGCAGAAGTTAAATGAAAAAGAAGACCTGAACCAAATGTCATAGTGCTCAGTGAATGAGTAAGAGTAGTTAGGGTGTCTGTAGGGTATAGCAATAATTTTAGACAGACAATGGTATAGACAGATATGAAAGTGGTAAGTGATTTAGCCTGTATATGGAATAGTAACAATATCCAAAAAGATACAAAAGAACCATCTTTCTCTCTATCTGAACCCTATGGTATATGGAGTTCAGGAAAATGGGCAGCCTTCACTTGAGAGGATTTAGAGGAAGACAGGTTCTCATGGAGGGTCAAGGTTTCTGACTAGGAAGATAAAGGAATATTCTATGACTGTGTTGTAGTTACGGAGGGGATTGTTGCAATGAAATCAGGAGTTATGAAGAGCACTGAAAAGGAGGACAATAATGGAAATAAGAATCAGAGGTGAGGGTAGATCACAAGGTAGCATGAAAAGGATAGCATATGAAGAAATGGGGGATTAGAGATTCTTGCATTTGGCCAATTACCAAAGACACCAGAGATGAGGAGCACAGATACTTTGACTGTCCTTGAAGGAGCAACCATACTTAATCTGCAACTACTTCCCACAGATTCATTTGGTAGGTATTTACTGGCATTTGCCAACCATGTTCAAGTCAATGTGAATGCAGAGGAGAATAAAATGGTTCTGACCTCTCTTCTGGTGGAGCTTATAGTCTTGCAGAAGAGGCACATTTAAATACAGATATTTATGTAATTGCAAACATAATATGTCCAATGAAGGAAATAAGTTGAATGCAATGAAACTGTATAATAAGGGGACTTTACCTTAATCTAGGTATCTAGGGAAACTGATTCCTTAAAGATGACTAGTGATGGATTACAAGAGTTAAAAAAGAGCAAAGTTTCTGAAACAAGAAGGAGAAATTACTTGCTACAGTAATCCACAGCTGGTGTTTAGTAAAATTTGGTACTCAGTAAAACTTCAGAACTCTGGCATGTTTCATAACATGTAAAGTGTTCTATGTCAAATGCAGGCATTAAGTTAAATCTTCAGCACAAGCATTTAAATAAATGCATGTTCAAACTTCAATTAAGTTGAGATATATAAAATACATTATTGCTGCAGGTGCTGTTATTGTGTATACTTTCTCAATAGGTTGCTTTGACATTTTGCTTCAACAATGTAAATCTGTTAGTCAATTGATATAAAAAAGTGAAACAATTATTTACCTTTTAATTTAATTCATTTAGCAATTTACTCATGGCAAAATGTTGAAGACACAAGATGGTTTTTGAGCTCATTGAGATTACAATGTAGTTGAGAAGGTAATACACAAAAATGAAACAATAATGATATTGCAATATAGTAATTACAAAGCAACATATAACAAACAACAGGTATAAATAAGAGGTGCTCTGGAGATGTCACAGTCTTCTGGAGCTAAGAGATTTATGATGGCATTGGGGCTTGAGATAATTCTTGAAATATCTCAGAAGAGAGGCTGTAGCCTGTTATTTTGATTTTGAAGTAATTATATTAGGGTTTATATTAGTTCCTATGCTTTTAGTTGTAAGTAACAGGAAATGTAACTGAAAACTGACTTAAATGATAAAGGAACTGGATTGGCTCACATTCAGCAGTAATGTAGCTATCAAGCACCGCGTGATTAAGGACCTGGTTATATTTCTCTTCAACTATATTGGCTCTGATCTTCTCCTTGGTCCTCAGGCTGTTTTCCCTCATGGTTCTAAGATGGCTGCCAGCAGCATCCAGGGCTATGTGCCTTTTTGTCCACATCGCTGGGAGAGAGTAAGTCTCTTCCAAAAGAGTCCTGAGCTTTGCTCTGACAAGGTCATCTTGTATCACAACACAAAGGCCATGGGAATACTCTGACTGGTTATCTCAGGTTTGGGTCACATATCCATTCCTGAAACAAACAGTAAGTCAAGGAATATTAAAAACTAAGTCTTAAAGATAAGTGAAGCCAGTTGACCACGCAACAATAAAGTTCATTGCACAATGACCTACAATTCCAAGCAACAGCAATCTAGAAACAAATAAGTTTGACCTTTGTTAGTTTGTTATTCTTAGGGTCATTTCCATTCAATAGATAAGTGCTGCATGCATAGCATGGCATTGTGCTAGGTGCTGGGAGATAACATACCAAGATTAACAAGGTCTTATCCCTATTCACGGTGAACATATAGTCTTGGGGAGACAGGAGGACAATGAAGTGGTGTGATAAGTGTAATGATCATGTGAAGAAGAGGACACAGAGGAAGGGCACCTGGAGCAGTGCTGGAGTGGACCATTCTCAGAGGAGTCCTGGAGAGAAGTATCTGAAACTGTTAAACTGCATTCCAGTAGTCTTGATTCTTGAAGAGATGATTGTTAAATGTTACAGCTTTTACAATGTGACTGTGTAATTGTGTAAACCTTGTGTCTGAAGCTCCTTTTATCCAGGGTATGTACAGATGAGTAAAAAATATGGATTAAAAATAAATAAATAATAGGGGCGATAAGGGGTAAAATAAATTGGGTCGATTGGAATACTGGTGGTCAATGAGAGGGAGAGGTAAAGGGTACGCCATGCATGAGCTTTTTCTTCTTTTAAATTTCTTGTTCTTGAGTGATGCAAATGTTCTGTAAATGATCATGGTGATAGATACACACCTATGTGATGATATTGTGAGCCACTAATTGTACACCATGTATGGACTCTATGTGTGTGAAGATTTGTCAATAAAAATATTTTTAAAAAATGAGCACTGGGAGGTTGGAAAGAAAAGGTTAAAGCAGGTATAATAGATTTTCCTGCTCAATATTGTGCCTTTTCTCTCTTCTAAAATGAAAGGAAAGAGTAGACTGACATAGTAAGAGTACAAATAGAATATATTTTGCCTTGAAATGACTTCTGATTCAGAGATGGCTTTATTCTTTTAGTTGCTACAAGTTAGCCACAAGGCGATTTAAAATGAGTATTGCCAATTATTTTTTCTTTTAGGCAGAGAAGACAGCTAAGCAAATCTTCATCAGACCTTCACATCCATTTAACTGTAATTTTTTAGTGGATGAAAAATATCCTTCTTCTTTCTGATATGACATCCTTAGATCAGTATCAACCAAAAAAATAGCTTTGCATTTACCATCACATGCATACTATTAAGGTGGTGCTTTGTGAACCAACCCCACTTCTGTCACTCTTGCGGGCTTATAAAGATATATACAAACAGCTAAGCCATTGTGCAGTCTGGTTCTATGATACTATATCATTTACCCATACCCATGGCCCACTCCACCCCAGGGACAGGGCTGGGAAAATAGGGCCACACACAGTTGAATCTGTTTATTTCTTCTTATTTTATACACCTGGTATCAGATAGTTTTTGCTGTGTAACAAACCATCCCAAAACTTGGTTGCTTAAAATAACGATTAGTGATTTGCTTATTCTCCTGTGAGTTGCCAGTTTGGTTGGCGTTGATGTGGGATAGCTGGTTTCTGTTCTCCATGGTATCAGGTGCTCTCACTCATGCCGTTGGGGTCAGCTAGCAATCATGGCCTTCCTGGTTTGTCTGGCAGTTGAAGTTAGCAGGGGAACTGAATGCTAAGAGGCCCAGGCTTGTTCCCATGGTTTGGTGTTGGGGTTCCTAAGAGCAGCAGGAAAGAGCAAGCACCAATACAAACAGGCCTTTAATTGTATCATATTCATTAAAATCCCACTGGCCAAAGAAAGTTGCACAACCAAGCCCAGATTTAAGGGGTGGAGAAATAGGTCCCATCTCAGTGGGAGGAGCTGCAAAGTCAAATTTCAAAAGGATGTGAGAAAGGGAAGAGAAGAATTTCTGTACACTTTTTTTTTTCACCTGGGCAGGCATCAGGAATTGAACCCAGGTCTCAGGCATGGCAGGCGAGAACACTGCCACTGAGCCACTGTGGTACTTAGATACAGCTGTCAACTTGGCCAGCTGAAGGTGCCTAGTTCTATTGCTGTGGACATGAGCCAATGGCATGTGAACCTCATCTGTCGCTGATTACATCTGCAGTTGGCTAGGAGGCATGCCTGCTGCAATGAATGATGTTTTATTTAATTGGCTGGTGTTTAAATGAGAGAGCTCAACAAGCACAGCCAAGCAGCTCAGCATACCTCATCTCAGCACTCGCAGCTCAGCCCAGGCTTTTGGAGATGCAGAAAGGAATCACCCCAGGGAAAGCTGTTGGAACCCAGAGGCCTGGAGAGAAGGCCAGCATAGATCACCCTGTGCCTTCCCAAGTAAGAAAGAACCTCAGTTGAAAGTCAGCTGCCTTTCCTCTGGAGAACTATAACTAAATAAATCTCCTTTTATTAAAAGTCAGTCCATCTCTGGTGTGTTGCATTCCGACAGTTAGCAAACTAGAACAGCCACCATCACACAACCCTCTGGACACTTTTTAAAAACTTTTTTATTGTATAATACAACATACATACAAAGCAAAGAAAGGAAAAAGCAACAGTTTTCAAAGCACTCTTCAACCAGTAGTTATGGGACATATCCCAGAGTTTGTCATGGGCTACCATATGATTCTCTCAGATTTTTCCTTCCAGCTCTCCAGACTATAGGAGGCTAGGAGGAATAAATACTTTTTCTTATCATCACAATCAACTTTTTTTCTTTTTTGTGAAAAATAATATATATACAAACAGCAATAAATTTGTAAAGCACAGCACAGCAATTAGTTGTATAAAAGATTTCAGAGTTTGGTATGGGTTACAATTCCACAGCTTTAGGTTTTTACTTCTAGCTACTCTAAGATACTGGTGACTAAAAGAAATATCAATTTAATGATTCAGCAATCATTCATTTGTTAAACCCTACTTTCTCTATGTAACTCCACCATCACCTTTAATCTTTCTATCCTACTCTTTAGGGGTATTTGGGCTATGGCCATTCTAACTTTTTCATGTTGGAAGGGGCTGTCAATAATATGAGATAGGGGGATGGAACTAGCTGATGTTCTAGAGAGGCTGGGCCCTCTGCATTTCAGGACTTATGGGGTCCAGGGACCTATCTGGAGATTGTAGGTTTCTGGAAAGTTACCCTAGTGCATGGAACCTTCGTAGAATCTTATATATTGCTGTACGTGTTCTCTACAATTGGCTGGAATGGTTTTGGTTGGCAAGTTATGGTAGGCAGCAATGTCTAATTGAAGCCTGTGTAAGAGTGACCTCCAGAGTAGCCTCTCAACTTTATTTGACCTCTCTCAGCTACTGATACTAATAAAGTTACACTTCTTTTCCCCCTTTTGGTCAGGATGGAATTGTTGATCCACAGGATCACATGGGATGAGCTGGGGGTGAGGTGTGTGGTTGGGGAATCAAAACTGGGACTCCTGCCTGGCAGGCAAGAATTCTACCACTGAACTATCTGGCCATTTTTATGATCTACCACATACCTTCCAAATGTGTCTCTGATCCTTTTTTAAGAGCCTAGTGTAAAATTGTGCTTACTTTAATTAAAGTAAAAACCACCAATGTCAGCTTTTGTGCAACAGGGTTTAATGACTGAGCCAATTTTATAATATTTTGAGATATATGAGATGAACACAGAGGGAGAGAATAGATGGGAGCAATTGTGTCTAAACCACACATATTTTTCTTATTTTATGATCCAATTATCTATCCTATAGGGATTGGAAAGATGTGTAGAGCCTGGTTTTTAAAAGCAAATGATGGAGCAGTGAAGGGTTGGCCACTGCACCCAATTACAGTGAGGAGACAACTTTGCGCACAAGACACTGCAATCAAGAACAACCTTGTTGATAGTGGAGGAGCATTCTTGAAACTACAGATAATAATAAAAATGATGAATTAATAATCACTCAATTCCTTATAGATTCGTATTCTTATAATTGGACAACAATGATTACCTTCATTCTTGGCACAAGGCTTCTTTGGTCTCTGGAACGTTGATGACATTCTCTATTAGTTATGCTAATTCCTACTTATGAAACTGATTAAAGGGATTGATTTCTCTAATTCTAGGACTTTTTTTTCCTTCAAGAATGTCTCTGAGCTCGTGGCTGGTAATGAATGCTAATATAGTAACATTTCACCTATTTGGAATTCTGCAATCAGTTAAATTTAGTTCAACAAATGTTTTCTGAGCACTTGATTGACGGGCATTGTGCTGGGGGTTGGAGATATATTGTGAATAAGATAAGCATGGTTAGGGCCCCCATGGAGCCTATATTCTGTCAGAGAAGATGCAGATTAAATAAGTAATTGTAAATATGCTAAGCTTTCTGTCTAAGTTAGTTATGGGACCATGTGCTATGGTAGCTTTTTATAAAACTTTTTAATATGTTTTTAATTAGAGATCTTGTAGTTCTACAGAAAAATCACCCATAAAATACAGAGTTCCCACATACTACCCTATTATTAACACCTTGCATTGGTGGGGTATATTTGTTACAATTCATGAAAGGACATTTTTATAATTGTACTATTAACTATAATCCATCATTTACAATAGGGTTCATGGTTTTTGTTGTACAATTCTATGCCTTTTTACAATTTTTATTCTATAACATATATACAACCTAAAATCTCCCTTTTTAACCACTTTCACGTATATAATTTAGTGCTGTTAATTGCATTCACAGTGTTATGCTACCATCATCACCATCATTACCAAAACTTTATGACCAACCCAAATAGAAAGGCTGTACAATTTGAGTTTTAACTCCTCATTCCCTACTTGCACCCCATCCCCTCTAGATTTTGCAGGATATATCTTTATCTAGGAGTCAGGGTGTACTTCCTGTAGAAGTGATGTTTTAGCTAAACTTGAAGGATGGATAGGAATTAGCTAGGTGGAGAGGAGGACGAGGTATGGGGAATGGTGATGAGCTGCACAGGTAGATGGAAATGTATGTGGACAGGCCAGAAGATACAAGAGAGCATATATGTTTGATAAACTGTGAGTAGTCTGGATTAGGGAGCATAAGGGGAGATGATGGGAGATAAATCTGGAGGGTTAGGCAGCAACCAGACTGTGAGCCTTATTAAAGATTTTGGACATTATCCTATGTCTTACCATAAAGAACTGAAGAGTTTTAAGAAAGAAATGATGATCAGATGTCTTTTTAAAATATTGTTCTACAACAGCCTCTTTTGAAACACCAAATTCGAAAACCAGGAGATAAGCAACGAGTGCTTCTAGGCAGTCTAAATCTATGAAGTTTCGTTCTAAAATTTATGGATTTAACTTATGAAAGAAACCCTATGTTCCTAATTTAGCTTACCTTTTGTTTCAAGACTTTCAACAGTTTTCTTGTTTCTCTCATTTTTGTATTTTTTTTTTTGGTTGTTATCTCTTGTTCCTTTTTTGGTTTTGTTTTGGCAAAGGTAAAAAATAGAAAATATGTAACAGATGGGCATGTTTTACTTGAAACTGGTAAGACAGTAGGAATCAGTCAAATGAATAATTAATTGTTTGAATGAGTTAATGAATCTATACAAAAGGTAAAGGGTAAAGAAAAAGCTGATTGATGGTCATAATCACCTACTTAAGAAAATGATATGGGCAGTGTGATGGGGGCTCAGCAGCAGAGTTCTCGCCTTCCATGCCAGACATCCAGATTCATTTCCTGGTGCCTGCCCATGTAAAAAAAAAAAAGGATATATGCAGTGTATTTTAGAGAGATTTTCATAAAATATTTAAAGATTGCAATAGAGAGTGGTAGACCTCTAAGTAGAATTTCTCCTATCTGCTAGAAGATTTTCTGGTTCTGCTTTACATTTCCATAAGGACAACAAAAGTGTCCAAATTGTGTTTTTTTTTTTTCATGGATTTGTATCAGTATACAGACAGCTGCATAATTCCTTATAATATTTCCCTTAACAAGAACATGTGGGTTGTTTCCAATGTTTTGGTATTATAAACCATGCTCCAATGTACTTTTTTTAAATTGTGTGGCCACTTTTGTAGAATAGATTCCTACAAGTGGAAGTGCTGGGTTAAGGTGTATTTCAATTTGAATATGCATTTCATTTTATTAGAAACAGGTCCTTCACAAAGGGGGCTATTCAGATGTCTGATACACAGGTGAAAAGATGCTTAATATGAATTACCTGGGAAATGTAAATTAAAACCATAAGAATGGTTTTCTTTGTCACAGTGCGAAGGTGGCTCAGTGGCAGAGTTCTTGCCTGCCATGCAGGAGACTGGATTCGGTTCTCAGTGCCTGCCCATGCAACAACAAACAACAAACACACAAAAATCATAAGAATGGTTTAAATGAACTCCACCAGAATGGTTAAATTAAAACGGTTAGCTATATCAAATGTCGGGAAAGTTGTGGAGCAACGGGAACTCTCATGCATTGTTCTTGAGAGTGTAAATTGATTCAGCTACTTTGGAAAAATTTGGAAGTTGTCTGTTAAAGCTTATGAGTCCCAATCCCAAAAGCGTTGGATGTATATGCCCAACAAAAGACATGTGTAAGAATGTTCAAAAATAGCTTCATTCTTAATTAGCCCCAAATTAGAAAATATCCAAATGTCTACCAATAGGAAATGGGTAAAGAATGTGGTGTACATGCATAAGTTGGAATGCTCCACAGCAAAAAAAAGACTTCTGATAAACTCAACTATATGGGCAAAGCTCACAGACTTGGTGGTGAAAGAAACTGGATACAAAGGAATACTGATAGACTGATTTCTTCTGCGTGATGTTCAGGAACAGGAAAAACTAAACTGTATGGCCAGGATCAGCACATCTTGATCTTGTAACCCCATAAATATTTAACATGGGCAAAAATTACACAATTTAACATGTGTAATTCAGATTTGTGCATTTTCTATGCTTTAGAATATTTATATATATAAAACATTTCAATAAAAAATAAAATTTAATGAAAAATAAATTTAAAAAGAAAGCAAAGTTTACTAGATAATGCGAAGTTGTTTTCCAAAATATTGTACAAATAATCAGCCCTATCGAAAATAAATGAGTGTCAACTTCCTTGCATCTCATCAACACTAAACATTTTTAGTCCTTTTATTTCCCCAACTTTTAAGTGAAAAAGGAATCCTGCTGGTAATTAATTAGTGTTTTTAAAAATTATTACTGTAATTTTTTCCACAAACATACTAGACATCTAAATATCTTATCCTGTGAAGTATTTTTATTTTTTGCCTATTTTATGTATTAGGTCATTTTCTATATATTGATTCATGGGAGCTTTCTATGTATTAGAGATATTAACCCCTGGTTTGCTATATTCTAAAAATATTTTCTAGCTTTCCGTCATTTGTATTTTAACTTTTTTATAGTGTCTTTATATGGAGTGTTATTTTTTAATGTAGGCAATTCTTTGTTTTTTCTTGATTTTTGGAGTTTGTCATATGTAGGAAGACCCACATTCCAATATTGTAAAAATAAATTTTCCTTTCCTTTGGAATCTGTAGTCTTCCTGGAATTAATTTTCAGGTATTATTGGAGGTAGGAATTCAA
>PVIY010054486.1:0-14199 GCA_004026745.1 Myrmecophaga tridactyla
ATATTTTTTCTATTGCATTGACCACACCTAATTTGACAGTAAGTTTTAGGAACCCATTTTTATCAAGCCTTTCTGCAGCATTCAACTGAATTTTCCTAAGAAATACTACTTTTTCATTTTATACTCAAAGTTTATTGGTTTAATTAAATTATTTCACTACAGCATTTTCAACTTGGATTAGCCAGTTTAGAAATAAGCACGTCTCTTGGTAAGAAAATAATTCAACTGTTCGGAACAGAACTGTGCTGGCGTGCATGAAAATAGTGGCCTGCAGTGAACAAGTAATGATCAGTATTGCTTGGGCATTGGTCCTTACAGACATCAGGGAATCAGAGCATCAGCTAATCTGATAAGGCAATTAATCAAAGATCTGTTACAAGAGCTCAGACTGTAGTTTTATGCCATGTGAATTAATATTTGGGATGATAATTCTAAATTATTTCAATAAACATTTTTGAACACATGAATCATTGCAGATGAAAGAAGAGCGAGACCTGACTCTGTCCGTTTGGGGAGTTTAAGATCTAATAATTGAACCAAAAGACCCTCCATCACAAAGGAGGTAAGCAAAAGTGATACTATTTTTTGGGTACTGTGAACACTGCCAGGCACAATTCCAAGAGTTGCATACTTGTTATTTCATAATAAACTTTGTGGTCAGTACTATTAACGCCTTTGCTTGTCATACAAGGAAAATGAAGCCCAGAGAGGTTAAGCAGTTTGCTGGAGGTTACCCACTTGGTAAGTGATGAAGACAAATTTCAAACCCAGACAGTCTATTTCCACACGCTGACCTTTTAACCATATCATGTGTCAAGAACCTACCACGTGCCAGGAATTAGAGTATCATCTATATATTTTATTTAACTTTGATCCTCAGATAATCCTTGAAGATAAATATTAATAGTCTGATTTTATAATGTTTCCCATGTCACCAAAATATGAAGTGGCAGAGACAGAATTCAAATACAGGTGATCTAATTTTAGTTTTCATGTTTTTACTCTATCACAGTCTTCCAATGTACGTTATAAAGAACCACTTACTAATCTGTGTGGAAAGATCTTGAATGTAACAAAGAAGCAAATAAATTACCTATATCTAACTCAAAGGATCAGTTTTGATGCTCCATAGAATCACGGGGTGCCACAACACTCACATTCATTATCTCTGTTCTGTGTAATAGGCCATGATTTGTCATTAAGAAGATAAATAAATTTAGACAATTTTTCTGACATGATTAATACAGAAAAAATAAAAATTTAGAAAAGTAAAAAAACTATCTGTAATTCCATCATCAGATATAATTTCAATATTTTCTTATATTTCCCTCCAGATTTTTGTATTTGTTTATGTGCATACAGGAATTTCTTCTAGAGCTAATTTTATAATGTAAATGGATAGCAATATAATTGAACAATTAGGGGACTTCATTATACTATGTGGAGGAGTGTTTTACTGACTTTGTGCTTTGTTTATCATCCTTAAGGGTGATTAATGTGAGGAGAATTTGAAATAAATTCTTACAGAGATGGGAAACGTTTCTTGGCTTCCTTCCTATAGCTTTCTGGCTGCTGCTTATTTTCTTTGGCTCATTCTTCCTCCTTTAAAAACTAGATGTTGGTTTGCATCTGGGCTCTGAGCTGAGCATCTACTCTTTTTACTCTACATCTTCTCCCAGGCGACCTTCTCCACTCCGGCAGTTTTCATGTTACTTATGAACTGCTAGCCCCCACAT
Source organism: Myrmecophaga tridactyla (assembly GCA_004026745.1). Taxonomy (NCBI): domain Eukaryota; kingdom Metazoa; phylum Chordata; class Mammalia; order Pilosa; family Myrmecophagidae; genus Myrmecophaga; species Myrmecophaga tridactyla. The sequence goes on from PVIY010054486.1 coordinate 1,737, forward strand.
TTGTATTTCTAGTCCATTGCTCTCTTCTAAGCAACAGAACTGATATTAACAAACATTTCCTTGACATCTCTACTTGGATATATAAAGCCCATCTCAAAAGCAACTCCTGATATTCCCCTCACACCTGTTCTTCTTGTCTTCCCTCACCCACACAGTTCATTAAGCCAGAACTTTGAGAGGCATTTGTTACACATCCCTTTGACTCATATTCATAGTAATCCATCACAAAATTGACAAATAATTCCTTCAAAGCCTACCTCTAACTTGTCTACTTCTCTCCAGCTCTACTGCTTCTCCTTTTGTTCAAACAATCATCATGTCTCAATCTAGGAGACAATAATGCTTTATCATTTCCACTCTAATACTCAAATATCTTTTTTACATAGAATCTGTAGTGATCATTCCAAAATATAAAACAGATCAAGTCATTCCATTGCTTAAAAACCTTACATTCCTTCCCACTGGGCCTAAAATAAAATCCAATCTTTTTTTATTTTTTCAAAAACTTTTGGTTGTAGTAACTGGTATAGAGGACAAAATTTCCCATATCAATGATGGTGGTATCACCAGATTTCAGGAATTTGGGGCCATCTTGCAGCTTCTTGACAGAATGGCGATCAATCTTCCTCCATCTTCAAAGATGGCAGCAGTGTCTTCAAATCTCTCTCTGACTCTCCTAACGCTGCTTCCTTCATTCCGTTTCCTTCTCTGACTGTCTGCTTCCCTCTCATAAGGAACCTTGTGATTACATTGGACTTGTCAGGACAATCCAGGGTAATCTTCCCATCTCAAGACCTTAATCTTAATCGCACATGCCAAGTCCCTTTACCACGCCAGGTAATATATTCATAGATTTCAAGGACTAAGGTATGGGCATCTTTGGGGGGCAGGGAGAGGGAGCATTCTGTCCACCACACTAACAGATTCTGAAAAGTCACATAATCTGTATCATATACTCAGAGAAACCACTATGAAAACTATCCAAAAAGATATATTCAAAAAACACTATAAATTGGACATCCATGGGTAAAAAAAATGAACCTTGACCTAAACTTCACACCTTATATACACAAATGAACTCTAAATGAATCATGGACTTAAACATAAAACATAAACTATAAAACTTTTAGGAAAAAAATAGGGGAAAATCTTTGGGATTTAGGGCTAGGCAGCATTCTTAGATTTGATACCTAAAACGTAATCTATAAAAGTACAAATTGATCGACTGGATTTCATAAAAATAAAAAAACTTATGTTTTGTGATGGCTTATGTAAAAAGGATGAAGAAACAAGCTAAAAACTCAGAGAATATATTTGGAAGCCACATTTCCAACAAAGGACTAGGTATCTAGAATATATAATGAACTCTCAAAATTCAACAATTTTTTAAAAATCCAATTATAAAATGGGCAGAAGAAATGAGAAGACATTTCACTAAAGAGGATGTATAGATGACAAAGAAGTACATGAAAAGATGTTCAACATCATTAGTCATCAGGAAAATACAAATTAAAACAACTATGAGATATAATTACACCTCTCTCAGAGTGGCTAAAATAAAAAAATAATTACACCAGGAAATGCTGGCAAGAATGGGGAGTGATTCATGTTTGCTGGTGAGAATGTAAAATGATACATATTGGCAGTTTCTTATAAAACTACATGCACAATTATATGACTCAGCAATTGTAATCTTAGACATTTACCCCAGAGAAATGAAAACCTATGTCATGTGAAAACTTGTTCATGAAGATTTACAGAAGCTTTATTCATAATAGCCCAATCTGGAAACTGTCCAAATGCCCCTCACCAGCTGATGGTTAAACAAACTACAATATATTAGAGTCCACAGAATACCACTCAGCAACAAAAAGGAACAAACTGTTGGTATACATGACAACCTGGATGAGTCTTAGGAAATTATGCTGAGGGAAAAAGTCAATTCTTTGTAACATACACTGTATGTTTCTAATTACATAATATTTTGAAATGGTAAACTTTCAGAAATGGAAAACAGATGAATGTGTGCCAAGGACTGGGCACCTGGGCATGGGGGGTGGGCAGGTGGAAGCTGGATATGGTTATAAAAGTGCAACAGTTGGAAACTCTCAAATGAGAAACATGCAAAATTAGGTAGAAATTATTATTGTTAGAGAAGAAAATCATTCTGGATAATTTAAGTCTTCAGTGACTATTTTGAAGTGATTCATTAATTTACGAGGTAAGTTTTACTTGACAGTGACAACCAACCACCATTCTCCTTCATAGACAGAATGAATTCACATCAGTTAAATTCCTTCCACTATGTATGTTTGCTTTCAATAGAGGCAAACCTTAAATAAAAGTTGCAAAGGATATTCTTCTGAAACTCTCATAGGGTTTATTATATGAATATTAATACTTTATATGTACTTTGCTAAATGGTTTTTCTTTAGAATCAAATCCCATAAAATGTGTCATTTTTGCTGCTCCAATCTATGTAATTGTTCATGCAGATATGAGAACCCTTATAACAGCTGGGAACTTATGTCACCTCATGCTCCACATTGGAAATACTTGTTCACATATTCCCTTACGTATTTTTTATATTATTGAGTGAACAGTTATGTCTGCTTGAATTATGTCAATCTGAACAAAAATGTACTGCCTTTATTGACATAATTACCAGAGACTCGTTAATTAATCTGCCACTACTGTCACAACTCTATATATGGATGTGTCACCTTCGAAATTAGTTATTTAACATGCATCTTCTAAAACTTTAGAATTTCAAATCATTTATTAAATGAAGTGACTATTTTTTGCATAAAAACAAATTCTCATTTGAGGAAATACAGATAAAAAGGCAAAAATACAAATAAATCCATACAGTTTTCTACCATTAACACATTGTCTCTATCACTCAAGATTGTTTTATGCATCTATGTACATGTTTCCATAATTATTTTAATAAAAATGAGATAGTATCTGTACTAGTCAGGGTTGTCTAGAGAAACAGAACCAACAGGAGATATCTGTAAATATGAGATTTATAAAAGTGTCTCACACAACTGTGGGGATGCAAGAGCCAAAAAAATATATATCAGATAAAGGTTTGATATCCTGTGTACATAAAGAAATTATAAGACTCAACAACAAAAAAACAAACAACCCAATTATAAAATGGGCAAAAGATATGAATAGATATTTTTCTTAAGAGCAAATACAAATGGCTAAAAAAAACATGAAGAGACACTCAACCCTTAGCTATAAGGGAAATGTAAATCAAAACCACAATGAGATATCATCTCATACTGACAAGAATGGCTGCTTTTGAACAAACAGGAAACTACAAATGTAGGAGAGGATATGGAGAAATCAGAATGCTTCTTCACTGCTGGTGGAAATGTATGATGGTACAGATGCTATGGAAAAAAATTGGCAGTTCGTTAGAAAACTAAACATCAAGTTGCTCTACAATTTGCAATACCAATACTAGGTATATACCCAGAAAAACTGAAAGCAGTGACACAAAGACACATTTGTACACTGATGTTCATAGCGGCACAATTCACAATCACCAAACGATGGAAACAATCCAAATGCCCATCAACCAGTGAGTGGATAAACAAAATGTGGTATATACATACAATGGAATATTATTCAGCAGTAAGACTAAATGACATCTTGTAGCACATGACAACATGGATGAACCTAGACCATATAATGCTGAGTGAAATAAGCCAGACACAAAAGGATAGATATAGTATGATTTCACTATTATGATTCTGGTAAAGAGAGCAAACTCCAAATTATGTGGCCCAGGCAGAAAATCTGTACTCATATATAGCAATGAACTGGATCTTGCATCTCTGCAGCTAGATTCAAAGGACTTCATAAGCAATGGCTTCCATATGTTTCACATTTTTAACATTGACCATGCATAATAAAGAATCTATTTAAAAAAAAAAGAAGATACAGGCCTTCACTGGCAAAACACCTTGCAAATATATGCATATAGAAACACAGTTCATGCTTCTACAGACACACTTCAAAAAATGAAAAATAAAATGAAACTTTAATCATAAAAAGAAAGGGGCATCTATAACTCATACTCTATGATCTAATCTCTCCTTCCATTCCCCGCAACCCTTCCCAGCTTGATGGTTCCATGCCATTCTTTCCTCCAGAATCTACTATAGCCCCACTTGAAGGGGTCAAATGAAAGCACCTATCTAAAGTATTTTAAAAGGTGTAACATGTTTTACAAAATGCAAACTATTATAGGTGTTCAGCTGATAAATCTCTAATTTAAGGATAGCATATGCTTATAAACAGCCTGTTTGCTCGATCCATTATATCAGATCCAAACAAAAATTAAGGCCCTCTAAAAATATATTGACGTCTCGTCTACCTTTCACTTGGATTTTTAACACAATGTGGAATAGTGGAACTAAAAAAAAAAAAAGTACGCAATCAATTGGATTAAATGCAGCTGATTGGAGTCTCTCCTCATGGAAGACGTACTGTTGGATGTTCATAGGTATAATCAGCCAGAGACACAATCAACTGACTGATGATTTAATACACCAGCCTTCTGGATTATTAACCAGCCATGAAATATCCCTGCAGTAATGGTTAGGCCAGTGCTTGCCTGACCAGACAATTGGGCACCATCACCTGGCCAAGCTCACACCTGAACCTAACCATCACAGTATATTATATATTACTTGATAATTTTTGTTTTTAAATAATGGTACATTATAAACATCTTTCCATCTGAAGAGAATCATTTCTGCACATTCTCATAAACTTATTATGTGGTATTCCATTACATGATGAACCTTTATTTAACCCATTTAAGACCTGTTTTACATTTACATATTTTCTAATATTTTTCTATTATTAAAAGAACCAGAGCTAAGTAGTTTACGCAAAATAATTTATTATTTCGTAAAAATTTCTGAAAGTAGAGTTACTTTATAACTTATTGACAAAATACCTAGCAGAAACTGTGTAGCAATTTATAAGGTCAGCAGTAAATTTTTTAAAAAGTCATGGGAGATGCTGGGCTCTGTTCTTATCATCACTGTATTCTTACTGTCACTGAATATTATATACGTTTTTATGTTTGCCAATTTGCAGGTGAAAATTGTATATTGTTTTGTTTTCATTGTCCTTAATTATTGATGAAGTTGAATGTATTTTTCACCTATGTATTGACTTTCTCAATACTGTTTTAGTGATTTTTCTGTTTATATGCCTAAATCATTTTTTGCTAGGGACTTCTAAATGTTTTATACAGTAAAGGTATTAACCTTTTATCACGTTATGAATAATTAACTTTTAATTTTAATTAACTTTTAATTTTCAATTTAGTATTTTTATATTTATGATATACAGATATTTTTCATTTTATGCTGTTAAATTTGTCAAACTGATCTTTTGATTTCTTCTTTCGATAAGGAAAGTTCTTCCTCATCGCCAGGTTATGTGAATATTTTCCTACATAAAAATCGGGAGCTGGAAACCACACTGAGACATCAGATATTTCAAAGCCATCATTTTAGAGTTAAGAAAAGTAAGATCTTAGAGAGATTTCACTAATTTCTCATGGTTACACCATTAATTTCTACTCATGCCAGGACTAAAATCTAGGCCTTTTGATTCCTCCAGCTATTAGAGTTAAGTAGATTAATTACTCCTTTCCTTCTGAAAGAGCTTGAACATAGGAAACAATTTGTAAAAAGGCTCTATTATTATTTTCCATACTCTACCCAAATTCAGGCTACACTTCTAATCCTCTGGGTAATCCCTGATTCATAGAGGCCTGAGCATACCATGCAACATTTCATGGGTAAAAGATAGGCTCTCTTGATGGCTACTAAATTGCGCCTATAGCTACAGATGTAGGGTTTTGTAGATGACCATCTCAGCTCCCTCAATTTGGGAAGAAATAAAAAAGAAGGGCAGCTTTGCTAGCAGTTGATCGCCAGGCATTTACATGAATGGTAGATTGAGCCTCTAAAGTAGAAAAAGCAGGGTATAGTCAATAAGCAGAAGGAGATGATCATAGAAGAATAGAAGCAGTCCTTGGAGAGTGGCAAGACTCTGATGTGTTTACTGAGCTAACATATGCTCATTTTGTTTTGGCAAACGACTTCTCCCAGATTTCAAACGATTGAGCTTCCTCAAGGTTGGTCCATAAGAAAGTGCTTCCAGGTCTCTTCTTCCTATGAGGCTAATAATTTTAAAACTGCAGGTCTGTTCTTGAGATTCTGGGATCAGCAGAAGCCGACCTTCTTCTGGTGCCCTTCTCAACCAGCTACACAATAGAAGCTAAGCGAAGGCACACATTAAACACCAAGAATCGTCCTATTTTTCAACCTACACCTCTCTGCCTGGTCTGGAAGCTTGGTGATTAAGATTTATTTAATTTGCATTAGGGCAACTGCCTCTAAAAGCTGAAGGAATTTGAAGATAATAGCAGAATCGACAGTTACCGCTGAATATTTTCCTCACCGAAATCATCTAACGTGAACAGTCTCAATGTTTCCGTGTTTTTCTGAAAAAAGGAGCTCAGAAGGTCAGGGTCAGAGACTCTTCCCGCTTATCAGGATTAGCCACCACTGTCCAAGAACTTGACTTGAAAGTGCTCGATTATCCAACGAGGAAAGGAAGATTATTATAAAGTGGGAAAGTGTTTTCATTGTGACCCGGTTAAAAACTGAGTCAGAGTGAAAGGCACGCACAGTGAGTGGAGAAAGCGCTAACATTGCAATGAGTTATTGGGAAGAAAAAAGAGACCAGGTGCCAAATAATTTTTAAAATGAAACAGGATGAACCAGGTACTTTAAATTGATATATTCTATTTGCTATATAAATATGCAGCATTTTTAAACAGTTCAATTTCTAAACCAAACAAATTATTTCCTCCTTCCCCTTCCCCCAAAATATTACACTGAAAAAAAATCCTTCTCTGAACCATTATCCTTGCACATCTAATTATAGCATACGCTACTTGGTGCTGTGATCGTAACCATATTAAGGAGATGAAGATTCTCTTTGCTCTGTAGGGAAGGGACAAAAAGGTCTGGGTTTTTTTTCCCAGAAAAATATAGATTGCCAAATGAAATAAATGTGACTAGAAATAAAATTTAACTTTAACTCTGCTGGAAATGGGCCCTATGACCCCTTGTCTCCCAGTCCTGCAACACCACACCCACAGGCATCCATTTCATGTTTCACCCTGGTGGGTCCCCAGGATACCACAGCTACAGAACTCCCTCCCATTAGCTGCAGGAATCCAGAATATCCATGGCAACCGGTCTCTTAACCCCAGGGAGAAGGCAGCAGAATTGAAAAGCTCCGTTCTGTCTCTATATCCATAGCTCAGTGAATTGACAGCCTGGTAGTTCCCTTGGTTCCATTAGATTAGGATGCACTTTTCTCCCTTCATCTTTTTACCTGTGTAGTTCTCAGCAGAGGTTAAAGAATTTTTCAAATGAGTATATTCCCCCTCTTCCACTACCTCTGCACCCCTCCAGAATCATAGTCCTTAAACATTCCTTGCTTTGCCGAATTTTTTCAAAATAAAACAAAACATGGTTTTGCTATTGGTCTTTTTGCCCTCCTACAAAAACATCCCATGTTTGGTGTGCATGTTGTGCAAATTACCAACAGATATCTGATTTCAAGCAAAGCATATCCTTCGTGTGACAAGATCTTATCAAAACCAGCAGAGAGAAAATAAATGCATACAATTTTATCATGAAATTAAGTTGTAGCATCAAATAACTATAATCATGTTTAAGTGATTGTTTGTGCCACAGACATTTAGACAGGGGAACAGATTGCACAGTGCTCTCGCTGTTTGCCAATGGAGCCTGAATAACTAATTTGCACTCCATGCCCTGTGGAATGGCAGCTGAGTCCCCAGTGGATATGGGGAAACTTGACAGAAGCAGACCATTTGGACTACAAAATCAAAACGAGGTAGAAATATTATCTCCAGCACGCAATCAAGGGTCATATGCTGTACCCACAGCTGCCTAATAATAGGTTTGGAAAAGGAGGTCAACCTGTCCATCCGTGTTTCTTAGTCCTTTTGGGAAAAGAGGACCATTTATAAAGCCAATGAGAGCTATAGAGTCTCCTCCCAGGGAGATCTACATAAAATGGGCATTTAATGTGACATTCTCTGCTGTTCAGAGTTTTGGGAGAATCCTCAATAGATGAGAATATGGTCAACAACAGGAACCCCATATCCTAAAGTGAAAGGTCACTCCCTAAAACAGTAACTACAGGGTATAGGTATTCCTGAGGGTACATAAGGACTTCCAAAGGCATACATGAAATGATGGAACTGTTTTGCTAATGGAAGGGGGTAAATATGTATTTTTATCAGGAAAACTATGCCATCAAATAAAAGACTTGCAACTTTCAAAATATATAACATGGGAAAAAAATGTTTGGGTGAAGTGAAATGGAAATAAGTGTTTAAGAGGGAAAAGGAGAGCAGGCAATGGTGGCTTAGTGGCAGAGCTCTTGCCTGCTGTGCCGGAGACCCAGATTTGATTCCTGGTGCCTACCCATGTTAAACAAAAAAGAGGGAAAAGGAAAACAATATAGATTTTCTGACCAAAAAAAAAAAAAAAAACATTCATTTTGTTATGATGCTATTAATAGGTGGTGGTAGGTTTTTTTTGTAATATGGTAGTGAGTATCATGATCATGATGGTATTTAAATTCGATTAGGTACATTTACAGGAATAATGGAGCAGTTTTATTTTTTAATTATATTTATAAGTCAGAATACATCCTTTGCAACTATTTAGAATTATGATTTTTAAAAATTTAGATACCAACATTAAAATGCATATAGGGTACACAGATTTCCAAATAAGTTTAAGGGACCCACAAGCCAAAAAGTTTGAAGACCAGTGCCCTAAAACGTTATGAACAATTCTCTCAGCATCAGCTCACAAGCAACTACCAGGCTATGTAAGAGAAAGCGAGACTGAGAAATGAGGATGTCTTGGGAGAGAGTTGTCAGTAAATGTGGCTTCTTTCCACTCATTCCCACAGAAGGAAAGTAGAGGATTTTTCTCACCTGAACAAGTAAGGTACTATGGCTCTGACTGCAGCAGAGAAAAGAGACAGAGCAGTGTTGAGAAGGACACTCTGTCAGACTTTAGCCAGGCAAATGGCATGTGAATTCTCTTTGGCCAGAGGTAGACCTCATAGGAGGGATTCAAACGAGGTTACCTTGTGTTGAGATTGAATCACATACTCCACAAAAGACATGTTCAAATCTTAATTCATGTTTCTGTGGTGTTAACTAATTTATAAATAATACATTTGAATATGTTGTGATAAATCAGAGTATGAACTCATTTTTTAACAGGATCTTCGAGGAGCCTATTTAGTTGTGGCCAAACTGAATTAGGCTTTCTAAAGAAGTAGTCAGAAAGCAGTCAGAAAAAGCCACGGACAAAGCTTGAAGTCAGTGGAAACTGGAGGAATGGACACAAGGAGAGAGAGATGGCATATGAGAGAGGCAGAGACACAAGTTCTAGGAACTCAAGGGTTAAAGCAAGCCAGCACCAGAACACTATAGGTTTCAGGGGGAAAGCATGGCCTTGATAACATCTTGATGTTGAACTTATAGCCTTCAAAACCAAGAGAAAATAAAAGCTTAGTGTTGAAGGCAACCCATCATGTGGTATTTTGTCATAGCAGCTCTGGAAAACTAAGGGACCCTGAGAGAAATTCTATAAACAGAACCCTTGAGGAGTAACACAGTGGAGCAGATGACAGAAACCACAGGGGTGGGGGCAGTAGAGAGAAACTGAGTCATATGTGGCTGCTAGAGAAAAACAGACCAAAGCCAAGGGCTATGCACCCTGGCAATCTCCAAACATGAGGAGATCTCTTAAAGAGTCCTATTAGAGAACGAGTCAAATTTTTATATCTCTCACAACCAGAGATCATCAACCCCAGAAGAAGAATGAGCACTTTTTTTTCCATACCTCTTTTCAAAAATAGCTGGCCAATGGTTGAAAAATAGAGAAGAAATTACTCACTCCTTCCACTAGAGGATTACAAGCAGGTACTACTTGGGGTAGAGAAAAACTTAAATTGGTTTGGGATTCGGTGTTACATGACTATTAAATTGGACTAGACCTCTTATTATTTAAGTGCAACCAGAAAAACCATGAACCCCACCCCAAACTTTTTTCTAGGAGTGGAGACTAACAAGAAGGAAAAAGTAGAACTGAATGGGGTAGTGGTGAGAAAGACTAAAGTTACTTGTAGCTTCCACCCTACCAAATCCAGCCATTTCAATAAACCAGTAATAAGTACATGCTTCCATCAACATAAAAAGACTTACAGATATAACCTACATTCAGACTGTCTCTCAGGAGGCAGGCAACAATGAGGAAGGAAGCTTCCTTGAGAGGGAAAAGATAGCATTAAAAGGGAGACTGAATTGACTTACAACTTACCTGAAAGAGACACTTGAACTTGAAAAGAATGAGTAGATTTAATTAGTTAATTCATTCAACCAATAACAGGAATGGTGGGAAGGGGGTTGAGCAAAATTGTATCTGTTATTAAAAATAAGAAAACTACACTTTTCCACACCTAACTTGTATTTTGACCTTACTACAGACATAGAAAGCATGATTGGAGAGTTCGAAGCAAATGAGATCATTCAGGGATGTGTGAAGTGAAAAAAGGATGGAGATAAGACAGAGCATTTAAGAGGTTGCCCAAGGAGATGAACCCACAGGGAAGAATGAGAATAATCAATCAGAAGTAGGAGGAAAATCAACAGTGTCAGGTCATGGAGGCCAGGAAAGAGAATTTCCAAGAGGGAATGGTCTACATATTCAAATGCTGGCAAAAGCCAAGTACCATATGGAATGAAAAACGCCTTAGGGTTTAGACACAAGAAATTTTTTTACCTCAGTGAGAGAAGTAATACTGGAGTGGTAGAAGCAGAAGCCAGTGTGAAGAGATAGACTTTTAAGAAAAGTATGTCAAAGATGCTGGGTGCAGATGACTCTTTCAGAAAACCTGATGATAGAAAGGATGTTGTAGATTATATTTTTAATTATCCTGTAGTGTGAACTTCCCTGTAGGGAAGTGTACCTCTCCATCCTATTGACACTGTGACTAACCACAGAATTTTGGCTAATGGATGGGGTAGAATGGGGAGAAAAAGAAAGTTTGGTGAAGGAAGATTTTTTAAGATGGGAAAGAATAAAGCATGTTTAAGTAGTGATAGGAAAAAGCTTTTTGTATAAAGAAAAAGCTTAAAGATTCAGAAGACATGGGATAATCAATGAATCAAGAACCCCAAGAAGGCAGAAAGAGATGACAGCAAATGAAGCTGCTGGTTACTAGATATGGCAACAAGTAGGAAGGAGGAAAGAAAGACTGCAAAGAAGGTTAAGTTGCATGGTGAGTGTTGGTCAAGAGGCAAGATGGCATCTAATTTCTCTGTGAGGTAGAATTGAAGTCATTTGGTTACAGTCAGAGGAAGGGAAGACAGGGCAGGAGGGGGAGAGGGAAGCGGTATTTTGGGAGCATAGAGAACATTTTTATATTAAAGATTCTGTTAAGAACCAGAGAGAAAGCAAAATATCAGTAAGCAGTATTGAAGAATCAGTAAGCAGTACTGAAGATCAAATTGAGGTTGGTGACCATGAAAACTTTTGTGGCAACAGTAGCCACAGTCGTGTGATTCTTTTCCCAGTCCTGCTCAGCACACAGATATAGGAGTAGGGGATGGCAAAGTTGGGGCTCCACCCACCAGGCACATGGGATGGAATGTTAACTAGTACGGGACTGAGGATATTGGCTAGGGTGCTTATCCAGTTTATCACAAATATCAGATTTTTATAGTTGCCTTTTGGTATTCCTATTAATGCTGACTGCCTTGGTGTAAATTATATACCAACTGCTTGATTCTTTATCACAGACATGGGATTATTACTTTATAATTATAGATAGGGAAATCAAAACTCAAAAATGTTATATAATTTGACCTAGGTCATCCAGCTAGCAAGAGACAAAGTTGGAATCCATGGAGTAACACAACAAAATCCAAGTTGTGTTACTCCAAGTTCAATGGACTTTTACCCACCACATCACTGTTGCTTCTCCTTATGCTCTTTTGTTCTAAGCCTCCGTTAAATACCTCAGTTTAGGGTTGAAATGGCCTGTAATTGGGAGTTCCAAGTAGAAAGTCCAAGTTGTTGATGAAAGCTTAGAACTACCAGCTAGGACTTCTAATTTCTTTCCTATGTTGCATGAAGCTAATCAAATAAAGACTTCTAGCCTTGGGGATTCTTAAAACAGAATCCTGGTGGTTTACATTCCAATCTCTTTCCTTCCCCTTACCCTCTTTCTTATCACAGTTTAAGTGTCCTTGCTGAAGAAACAGAAAACACAATGACCTGAGCCCTTAGAAGAT
>PVIY010054487.1:0-14196 GCA_004026745.1 Myrmecophaga tridactyla
GAAAGTTACAATATTAATTTCAAACATCTTAACATTCTGTTACTAAAACCTATTAGAATGTTTTCCTTGTCTTTGTTTCCTAGTAGTTCTCCATATAGTTTGTTCTTTGTGCTCCATTCAAAGATAGCTACCTGTTCTAGTTTTCTAGCTGCTGGAATGCAATATAACAGAAACAGAATGGCTTTTAAAAAGGGGAACTTAATTAGTTGCTAGTTTACAGTTCTGAGGTCAAGGAAATGTCCCAGTAAAAGCAAGTCTATAAAAATGCCCAAATTAAGGCTCCAACAAGAGGTTACCTTCATTCAAGAAAAGCCAATGAAGTTCAGGGTTTTTCTCTCAGGTGGAAGGGCACGTGGGGAAGTTTCTCAGCTTTCTTCCCCAGCTTCTTGTTTTATGGAGCTCCTCTGGGGACATTTTCCTTCATCTCCAGAAGTGTCTGGTGGTGTGGGCTCTCGGCCTCTTGGCTCTGCTCGGTTCTGCTCGGCTCTGCTCGGCTCTGCTATGGCTTTCTGTGGCTTTCTTGTGGCTCTAAAAAAGGGGCTCTCTCCAAAATGTTTCCTCTTTTAAAGGATTTATTGGTGGAGTCACAACTTAATGGAAGCTATCTGATCCACAATTGGGTGGCTCACGTCTCCATGGGAAGAATCAGAATGTTCCCAGCCAGCAATATTGAATGAGGATTAAAGGACATGGCTTTTCTGCATTAAAACTGGCACACTACCCTTATTTCCTGAACACAACACAAGTAATCACACTTCCTCCAATTGCTCATTCTGCTCCATCTTCTGCATTTGAAACCTCTTCCATGCCTATACTTCCTCTAGAGCTCACAATCATGGCCCAGCTCTTTCCAGATGTTCTTCAGCAGTCCCAGGGCTCAAACTCTCTTCTTCCAATTTCCTCAGGCTCTTATGTCTTACATTGACCAGGAGCATCTACTTCTTTCACTCTTCAACAGCCAACAGTTGACACCAGTTCACTGCAAAAAAATATATATATCTAACCTACTGCGTAGGAAGCACGGTGTCTGATGGTGGAAATTAAAATAAACAAGATATGGTAGCTACCCTTGAGAGGTGTACAATTTGTGAAGACTGGTAATAAAAATGAAATGAAATAGCAATATACAATTATATAGACTTCTGGAATTCTGAAGAAGTAGGTCACATTGAAGTTTATGGTTCTAACCCCAGCTCTTGAGGATTTTATCATCCTGCTTTTCTTTCATTTTTCCAAAATTCATTAGTTTTAAAACTATTTTCGAACACTATTAGATTGTTGGAACTGAGGCTACAGAGTCTCTGAGGTTATCCTGGCATGAGCTTTCTTTTCTTTGGGCAAGTAATTTGGAGATATGAGTTGGAGAGACCTGGGTAAAGGATTGAAAAGCAGGTTTTCCTAGGAGAACATAGACAAAGACATATCAATGCTATAGAAGTCAAAATCTGTCCCCATATGCATAGGCTTGGTCTCTCAGGAGTTGAATGAACAGGATGAGTTTCTCTTGCTCTTGAAGCTGGGAGAATATGAGGAGACTGGGAACTAGGAGGGAGAATTGATTCCAACTTGCAGGAGTATTGCTTTATAAGCTCTTCAAAGCCCAGACATAAACCCCAGAGACTCAACAGAGAAAAATTATGATGAAGCTAAAGAAGCCTAACAGTAGGATAAAGAATGATTTGTCAAAAAAAATAGATTACATACTCAGTGACATACAGCATTTGGAGAGGTGCAAAACAATGGGAACAGAAAAAAAAAATCAGAACCTAAGGAGATACAATGCAGAAAAAAGACATTTTAGAGCAAAATAAACGTGATTCACTGACTGAAAAAATTAATAGATCAATTGAAAGGAAAGACTATCATTAGAGGCCTGAAAAATAAAAGAGGAGTAACTTAAAATACATGCCAAATATGAAAAAGTGAAAACAATATTGCTTCCATGAAGAAAACAATAAAATACATGAAGATAGATCAAGTACATCAAATATGCAACATTAGGATATTCAGAAGAAGAAAAAAATGGAAAAAGATGGTAATAAAACAAAAAAGAAAACGATCTGAATTGAAGAAAGGTCTGAGCTCCAAATTGAAATAGCTCATGCAGAAACTAGTGAGAAAGCTACCTACCTAGGCATATGCTGGTAAAATTTCTGAACTGGAAGGCTAAAGATAAAATTTTATGTACTCCCAGGGTAAAAGCAAATTACGTGTAATGGAAAAGATCAGACTGGTGTCAAACTTCTCATTTATAGCACCAGGAGTCAATTTTTTAAAAATTCTGTAAACTAATTACTGAGAGTAAAGGACTACTATCCAAGAATACTATTCTCAATGAAGATATTGCTTACTGAGGGTAAAAGGAAGATATTTTCAATATGCAAGAATTCAGCCATGTATCCCATCTGAAGAAAACATTTGAGAATTGGCTCTGATTATACCATACTGAGTTAGAACAGCAACTGAGAGAAAAAGAAAAGGAAAGGAAACGATTGAAGAACAAAAAATATTTCTCCGTGAGAAATGTGAGAGGGAAGGAATAAGTGGAAGTGTGTGTGCATATGGCATTAAATCTAATGAATAATGCCAGACTTGGTGGTGTACAACTGAAATCTCTTAAAATTTTAAAAAAACATATCTCAATTTCTGCATCTTCAAATGGGGATGAGCAATAATGTCTACTTCTTTTTTTGTGAAGATTAAATGAACTAAAAATAGAAAGTTTTTAGAACTGTGCTGGACACAGGCTACACACTTGGTAACATTTAGCAGTTAGCAGTTTTTTACTTGTGAGAGGTATAAGGTACTAATAGAGTGTCTTGGTGGGGAAAAGAGTTGATATCTTGGGTTCAAATTATTATAGATGAAGTGCTTGTGCTGATGAGAGTAGAAAAGATAAAATATGGTAAACAGAAGTCTAACAGGGCCCCCAAGATGTCCAGCCAAGTATACACACACTTTTTCCCATATATTCAATCAAGGACTAATTTAGGTATACCTGTGAGGGAATCTTGCAGATTAAGTTCTCAAATCAATTGACATTTCAATGAGGATTATCCTGGTGGGCCTGACCTAATCAGATGAGGCTATTAGAAGCAGAATTTTCTCCAACTAGTTGAAGGAAAAAAAGGAAATCAGAGATCTGAAACACAAGGATTTGATGGAATTGATGGGTTTAAAGAGGAAGGTAACTATGATAGGCTGAAATAAGCTTCCCTAAAGAGATATTCACTTCCTTATCCTCAGAACTTGTGAATATTACCTTATCTAGCAGAAAGTATGATTAAATTAAGAATCTTGAAAGGAGGCACTTATCTTGGATTATCCAGATGGGTCTTAAATGTAATTATTTATATGCTTTTAAAAGAGGGTTACAAAAAGTTTTCAGATATGCACAGAGGAAATGGTGATGTTAAGATAGCAGAGAGAGATGCAGCTATAAATCCAGGAAGGCCAACAGCCACTAGAAGCTGACAGAAACAAGCAATATATTCTCACCATAGCCTTGGGAGGGAACTTGGAAATGTCAACATTTTATTTCAGATATCTGGTCTTCTAAAGTGAGGGAGAATAAAATTCTGTTGATTTAAGTTGCTCAGTTTGTGATAATTTGCTACAGCAGTCCTAGAAAACTATATAGTACCCATTAATGGAAAATAAAGATTCAGTAGGATACTGAATTAAGAAAAAGGAAAAAAAGGGAACTACCAGCAACTTGACACAAACCAGCAAATATAAGGAAAATAAATAAAGAGAAAAAGCAATATGAAATAAATAGTAAAAAAAATAATTAAGAAGGAATAAAATTAAGCCCATAAATCATTTCACTAAATGTCAAAGGCTTAATTCTCCCATTATAAGATAGACTATGAGACTATCTTTGAAAAACAAATAACTCCTGCTAAAGACTAACTATAAGAAATACACATAACCAAGGTGACAAAATGATTGAAATTGAAGTGATGGGTAAAAGTGTTATGCAGAGCCATATATAAACAAAGCAAGATGAAATTTCAAGTTAGGTGGAGCAAAAGGATATTATGTACTTATAATATAGATAATATGATAATATAGACAAAAAGGGTATTAAATATATATACTAAGACATTATACTATGAAGAAGAAGGAAAAATATAATCTATAAAAGGGACATAAGGGAAAAAACCTGTATCATAAATCTATATGTTCCAAATTGTATGGTAACTAAATATCTGAAATATAAACTAAAAGAAATACAAGAGGAACTTGATTTTTTAAAGTGTCATTTGATGGATAAATTTTCCTTTTGAGTTGTGCCTAATTACATTACCAAATGAAAGCAATAATAGGATGGTTTTCATGGCCTATGGAAGGTATGTATCTTGTGTAATAACTGCATTTGTGGAAACCCCCTTTAAGATAATATTTTTAGGGGAGAAGATAAAACATTAATCCACTTGTTCATTCAAAATGTGTTTACTGATTGTGGCTGTCAGTGGCAAGATGGCTGCATAGTGAGGTATGGGATTTAGTTCACCCTCCAGAGCAGCAACTAAATAGCAAGGAACAGTACAAAACAACTGCTGGGTGAACATCAGTGATTGGACACATGGTTTAGACCAGTATGGACCAAATGGAGTGGCTGAAATCCACACAGAACTATAAATCCCCAAAGCCACAGAGACTGGTCCCCTCCCTCATGGAGGGCTGGTTCCCCAAGGGGATAGGAAACAGACTTTACTACTAGGAAGGGCTTAGCTCAACCAAGCTCCAATTGTGGAATTAATTAACAAATTTTGACTACCGAAAACAGGCCTCCAGCACAGATAAACCTGGAATAAGCACTAAAGGACTTAGGAGTTTTTGCCCCAGCAGAGAAGAGGTGGGGCTGATGGAAAACAACAACAACAGACTTTTTGGGTTGGACAGCACAAAATACTGGAAAAGGGCTGGATACCAAGAAAAGGAAGCAAAGAGCCTGCAAATAATAGAGGCACATACCAATTCAAGTTCTTGATTGGCAAACCTGAGGAGCAGGGGTCCGGCTCTGAAAAGGCTTTTTTCTTCTTATTTATTTATTTTTACCTCTTAGCTCATTAGTTAGGACTTGAAGCGCTCTCAGGCTCTGGCACTGCCCCAGGCAAGTGTGGAACTAAGGTTTTCCTGAGAGATAAAATAAGTCAGGTGAAAGGGGATAGTTCCCTAAAGGGCATATCTTCCCCAAGAAAAGAGGGACAGGGCCCAGATCAAGTGGAAACCCTCCTTCAAGGGATTCGTGCCCCAGAGGCTGGGGTAAAAAGCAATCAAAGCCTGCCTACTTACTCAAATCTGTCTTGACCACACTCCTAGCAGGGAGCGTCTCCTCACATTATGTTCACCACATCACATTAAGCTGGTGGGAAGCTCAGGCAGACAAGTACCATATACTGGGCAGGATAGGCAAAGCAGAGCATAGAGCCTTCATAGGAAAGTCTAATAAACTGCTGGATCTCACCCTCACTGAGAGAATTTGTGACCAAGAGACCAGCTATGCAAGAAATACTAAAGGGCACACTAAAGACAGATAGGAATAGAAAGGAGAGAGAGTTGTGGAGGAGAGTGTAGAAATGAAGACTATCAGTAAAGGTAAAAAGAGAAAAAAATTAGATATGATATATAAAATCCAAAATACAAAATGGTAGAAAAAATTACTGCCTTTACAATAATAACATTAAATGTTAATAGATTAAACTCCCCAATCAAAAGACATAGACTGGCAGAATGGAGTTAAAAGTAAGACCCATCTATATGCTGTCTGCAAGAGACTCACTTTAGAGCCGAGTACAAAATTAGGTTGAAAATGAAAGATTGGAAAAAATATTTCATTCAAACAACAACCAGAAAAGAGCAGAGATAGTTATATGAATATTCAACAAATTAGATTTCAAATGTAAAAAATTGAACAACACAAAGATGGTCATGATGTCTTCATAAAAGGAACAATTCAACAAGAAAGCATAAAAATCATAAATTTTTATGTACCAAGCCAGAGTACTCCAAAATATATGAGACAAACAGACAAACACAGAGAACACTAAAGGGAGAAGTAGACACCTCTATGATAATAGCTGGAGACTTCATTTCCCAATCTCATCAATGGATAGAACAACTTGACAAAGATTAATAGGAAGCAGGGATTTTGAATAATGTAATTCTCAATGATACACCGTATGCTGTGGTACAAAGCAGGTCTCAACAAATTAAAAAGATTAAAAATTATGCAAAAGATTTTCTTGGATCATAATGGAATGAAGTTGGAAATCAATAACAGGCAGAGGGCCAGAAATTTCACAAATATATTGAGGCTACATAGCACAGTCTTAAATAATCAATGGGTCAAAGAAAAAATGACAGGAGAAATCAGCAAATATGTCAAGAAAAATGAAGATGAAAACATCAAATATCAAAATTTATGGGTTGCAGCAAAGGCAGTGCTGACAAGAAATTTATTGCCTTAAATGCCTATATTAAAGATAGAACAAAGGGAAAAATTGAGGAATTAACTGTTCACTTGGAAGAACTGAAGAAAGAACAGCAAAATAACCCCAAAACAAACAAAAGAAAAGAAATTACAAAAATTAGAAAAGAACTAAATGAAATTTAGAATGTGAAAAAAAAATCAAGAAAATAAACAAAACCAGATATTGATTCTCTGAGAAAAGCAAGAAAATTGATGAACCCTTAGCTAGGCTGACAAAAAAAAAATAAGAGAGAGAGAAGAGATAAGATGCAAAATGAAATCAGAGATGGAACAGGGGTCTAACCACTGGCCCTGAAGAAATAAAAGAGTTAATGAGAGGATGTGATGAGCAATCATATGCTAATAAACTAGACAGCATAGATGAAATGGACAACTTCCTAGAAAGGCATGAACAAAATCACTGACTCAGGAAGAAATAAATGACTTCAGCATAGCAATCACAAGTAAACAGATTGAATCAGTCATCAAGAAGCAACTCAAAAAAGAAAAGTCCACAACGAGATGGCTTCACATGTGAATTCTACCAAGCACTGAAGAAAGAATTGGTTCCAATGCTGTTCAAACTCTTCAAAACAATTGAAGGGGGAAGCTACCTAACTCATTCTATAAAGCCAACATTATCCTAATTCCAAAGCCAGACAAAGATACTACAAGAAAAGAACATAACAGACCTATCCCTATAATTAATAAAGATGCAAAAATTCTCAACAGAATACTTGCAAATCAAATTGAGCAGCCCATGAAAGGAATTCTATACCATGACTAAGTGGGATCTAGTCCAGTAATGCAAGGCTGGTTCAACATGAGAAAATCAATTAATGTAATAGGCCACATCAATAAGTCAAAGCAGAAAAAAACACATGGCCATCTCAAATGATGCAAGAAAAAAGGTATTTCACAAATTTCAACAAGGTTTGTTGAGGAAAACACTTGAAAATATAGTAATAGAAGGAAACTCCTTCAACACGATTATAGGGACATATGAAAAACCCACAGCTAACATCATCCTCAATGGAGAAAGACTGAAAGGTTTCCATCTAAGGTCAGGAATAAGACAAGGATGGCCACTGTCACCATAAAATTGTGCCGGAAGTTCCACCAGAGCAATTTAATCAAGAAAAAAACAAATATAAGGCATCCGAATTGGAGAGGAAGAAGTAAAACTCTCCCTGTTTGCAGATGACATGATATTATATAACAAAACCCCCCCAAAATCAACAATAGTAGAGCTAATAAATGAGTACAACAAAGTGACAGGGTGCAAGATCAACACCCAAAAATCAATACTGTTTTATTACACTATTGGTGAGCAATCTGAGGAATAAATCAAGAAAAAAATTCATTTACGATAGCAACTAAGATAACCAAATATTTAGGAATAAATTTAGCTAACAATACAAAAGACCTATACACAGAAAACTATAAGAAATTGCTAAAAGAAATCATGGAAGGCCTAAATAAATGGAAGGACATACAATGTTCATCAATTGGAAGACTAAGTATGGTTAAGATCTCCATTCTACCCAAATTGATTTATAGATTTAATGCAATACCAATTAAAATTCCAACAACTTACGCTGCAGTAATAGAAAAACCAATAACCAAACTTATTTGGAAGGGGGAGGGTGCCCTGAATAGCTAAAAATATCTTGAGAAAGAAAAATGAGGTGGGAGGTCTTACTCTACCTAACTTTAAAGCATATCAAGAAGCTTCAGTGGTCGAAACAGCATGGTACTGGCCTAAAGACAGATATACTGACCAACAAGTTAAGTGTTCAGAAACAGCCTCTCATCTATGGACAGTTGACATTTAATAAGGTGGTCGAGTCAAACTACCTGGGACAGAGTAGCATCTTCAATAAATGGTATTTGGAGAGCTGGACATTCATATGCAAAGGAATTGAAAGAGGATCCATATCTCACACCCTATACAAAAAATAACTCAAAGTTGATCAAAGACCTAAACATTAGAGTTAAAACCATAAAACTGTTAGGAAAAATGTAGGGAAATATTTTATAAATACTGTCATTGGAGGTGGACTCTTTGAAGTTAAATCCAAAGCACAAGCATTACAGAGAAATAGGTAAATGGGATCTCTTCAAAATTAAACCCTTTGTACATCAAAGAACTTTGCAGGAAAGGCAGCCTATACAATGGGAGGCAATATTTGGAAACCACATATCAGAACAGGTGTTAGTTTCCAGAATTCTTAAAGAGTTGAGTCTTTAACTCAACAACAAAAAGATGAACAACCCAATTAAAAAGTGGGCAAAAGACATGAACAAACACTTCTCACAAGAGGAAATATAAATGGCTAAAATGCATGTGAAAAGATGCTGAACATCCCTGGCTATTAGGGAAATGAAACTCAAAAATGCAATGAGATATCATTTCTCACACGCTAGATATATATAGATATCTATATATCTCTATATATAGATATATATAGATATAGATATAACATATATATATATGTTATATATATAAATATATATATATATATAACAGTAAATGAGAGGATGTGGAGAAAGAGGCACACTTACCCATTGTTGGTGGGAATATAAAATGGTTCAACTCCCCTGGTAGGCAGTTTGGTGATTCCTCAGGAAGCTAATTATAGAACTGCCATATGTTCAAGCAATTCCAATACTAGGTATGTATTCAGAGGAACTGAAGGTAAGGACACAAAAGGACATTTGTATACTGATGTTTATAGCAGAGTTATTTATGATTGCAAAAAGATGGAAACAGCCGAAATAATCCATCAATGGATGAATGGTTAACAAGCTGTGGTATATACATATGATGAGAAACTACAGAGTTATAAGGCAGAATAAAGTCATGAAGCATGTAATAATGTGGATAAACCTTGAGGACCTTATGCTGAGTAAAATCAGCCAGATACAAAAAGACAAATACTGTGTGGTCTCACTAGTATGAACTAACATTAATGAGTGAACTTTCAGAGTTGAAGAACACAATTTGTCAGGAGATAAAAAGAGGGTCAGGAATAGGGATTTGGTGCTGAAGGATTACAGATTATGCAACAGGATTGACTAAAAATTCAGAAATGGGTAGCACAATACTACCAGAAGGTAGCACAATAAAATAAGTATACTAAATGAAGCTGAATGTGAGTATGGTTGAGGGAGTAGGGCTGAGGACATGCATGAAACCAGAGGGAAAGATAGAAGATGCAGACTGAGACAGTGTAACTTAAGAATGCCTAGAGTGGATAATGATGGTGATTAAATGTACAAATATAAAAACATTTTTGCATGAGGAAGAACAAATGAATGTCAGCATTGCAGGAGGTTGAAATGGATCTTATACAGGAAAAGCTACAATCAATGCAAGCTAGGGTCTATAGTTAGTACTAACATTGTAATATGCTTCCACTGAATGTACAAAGGCATTATGCAAAACTAAATGTCAACAAGTGGGGGTCATGGGGGAGGGGTATGGATTGTATATAGAAGAGAAGGAAATGTCTTCATATAGATTATGGTGGTGAAGGCATTTCTATTTACTTAGGTTGGATTGTATGATGTGAGAATAAAATAGTTTAAAGATGAACAGAGAGAGGAAGTTCTAGAGAAAATGTTGAGAAACCATTGTCCTATACCCTATTGGTAAGGAAGCTGAGAGATGCAGCACCTCCAGAGAGCAGTATGGTGGTTCCACAGGAGGCTAGGGGTGGGGTTGCCAAATGATCATGCAATCCTGTTGCTTAGGTATATATCTGGTGGAACTGAAAGTGGGGACACAAATGACATTTGCACACTGGTATTTATCGTGCAGTATTCATGATATGCAATGGATGGAGGTGGCCTAAGGTTACCATGATTGAGAAATGGAAGGGGTGTTTACATACAATGGACAACTGAGTGTCTGCAAGAATGAATGAAGTTGTGAGGCATGCAACTAGGTGAATGAACCTGAAGGACAGTATGTTGAGTAAATGTCAGAAACAAAAAGACAAATATTATCATGCCTCACAACTATGGTTAAATACAATTTACAAACTCAGAGAAATGAAGCCAAGAGCATGACATGTCAGGTTGGGGCCTATTGTAAAGCTCTTACAGAAGTCACATATATTAGGAGGTAAAACAGATATTTCTAAATTCTGAGATACTGAGCTATTTATATATAACCTGATTGTTCCTTGAAACTTCAGGTATTTAGGTGACACCTGAGTTTTAGAGTTAGACCATTGAAGCTATTCAAAGTCAGCATTACCCAATTTAGCAACTGTTAAAAAACTGAAAAATGTAATCAGCCTTCATCAAGAGATATAAATGAAGCTGATCTGGATAGGACTAAAGTAAATCAGAATACTGGGTAAAGGATGATATGGCCCATATTTTCAAACTTCAACCACTGTGCAAGACTAAAGGGAAAGATGTTTATTTGGTGTAAATTCATATATTAGGTAACACATTATCTAATTTAACTGTATAGTCAGTTTATTTGAACACCATAATTACATGGAATCTTGAATAGGGATTGAGATCTTGTTGGGTTGTACAGGCTAGTGTGATGCCCTGATATGTCCCAGAGTAATTTGGCAGAGAATAAAAAAGTATTTGTAAACATAATTTGGGGGACTGGGGAGAAAGGAGAAAATATTCAACTTCCCCATCTAGGAAATTCCTGATATACTCACAAGCAGTGGGGACAACCAATTCAATAGATTGAGTCCTCAATCTTGGAACCTTCCTCTATGAAGCTTATTCCTGCAAAGGAGAAGGTAAGCTTACTGATAATTATGCCTAAGAGTCACCCCCAAAGAACTTCTTTTGTTGCTCAGATGTGGCCTCTCTCTTTAAAGCCAACTTGGCAGGTCATCTAGCTTGCTAGCTGCCGGAATGCAATATACCAGAAACAGAATAGCTTTAAAAGGAGGAGTATAATAAGTTGCAAGTTAACAGTTTTTAAGCCACAGAAATGTCCTAATCAAAGCAAGTCTATAAAAATGTCCAATCTAAGGCATCCAGAGAAAGATACCTTGATTCAAGAAAGCTGATGAAGTTCAGGGTTTCTCTCTCAAGTGGAAAAGCACAGGGTGAACACAGTCAGGGGTTCTCTCTCAGCTGGAAGGGCACATGGTGAGCATGGCGTCATATGCTAGCTTCTTCTCCAGCTCCCTGGGAGGTGTTTTCCTTCTTCATCTTCATTTCCAAAAGTCACTGGCTGGTAGACTCTCTGCTTTGCAGTTCTGCAACATTCTCTATTGTGGCTTTCTCATGGCTCTGTCAGTCTTTTCTACTCTCTCTGAATCTCCTCCTTTCTTCAAAATGTTCCCCTTTTTATAGGATTCCAGTAAAGTAACAAAGACCCACCTGGAATGGGTGGAGACACATCTTCACCTAGTCCAGTTTAACAACCACTGTTGATCAAAATCACATCTCCAGAGAGATTATCTGTTTAAAGTTTCAAACATACAGTACTGAATACAGATTAGAAGAAATGGCTGCCTTTGCAAAATGGGATTAGGATTAAACATGGCTTTTCTAGGGTACATACATCCTTTCAAACCAGCACAGCAGGTGAACTCACATCCCTCTCCACTTCATGAGACCTGACCCCCCAAGGATGAGCCAGGGCCCAGCATCATGGGAGCGGGAAAGCCTTCTTGACCAACAGTAGGAAGAGAGAAATGAGACAAAATGAAGTTTCAGTAGTTGAGAGATTTCAGAGCTAAGAGGTTATCCTAGAGGTTATACATATGCATTATATAGATAGCCCTTTTTATTTTGTGGCATATTGGAGTGGCTAGAGGGAAGTACCTGAAACTACTGAACTGTGTTCAGTAGCCTTGATTCTTGAAGATGTATAACTATATAGCTTTTACAATGTGACAGTGTGGTTGTGAATACCTTGCATCCAATGGTCTTTTATCCAGGATATGGACAGATGAGAAAAAAAGGGAAAAAAAATAAAATAATAGGAGAAGATAAAGGGTAAAACTTGGGTAGATTGAAATACTATGTGTCAAGAGAGGGAGGGGTAAGGGGTACAGGATTTATGAGTTCTTTTTTCTTTTTTATTTCTTTTTCTGGAGTGATGGAAATGTTCTAAAAATGATCATGGTGATGAATACACAACTATGTGATGATACTGTAAACAATGGATTATATAATATGTTAGGAGTATATGTGTGTGGATATTTCTCAACAAAAATATTTTTGAAAAATGTTATGGTGATAGATTTTAACTTCTTCATGGAATTGGACAAGTTCAGGATACAGAAAGAAGAGGAATAGAATAATAGTAGAACCAATAATTTAAAATTAATGAGATAGAGATAGAGATAAGGAGAGAAATAGATTATGTACTTCTAGAAATCACATTCTATGATTGTAGTCTAAACAATTATAAATAATATGACCAAGAAATTTCTCAGTATTTGAAATTTTAAAATATCTTCCTTGCTCACTCTTGAGTCTAAATGGACATAAGAAATAAATGACAGTCAGTCTAAAAAACAGTGAGAGTATTTTATATCAATTCATACAGAATACAGAAAGTTCTCAAAGGAAAATTGATACCATTTAATGCCTTCATGATTCAATAGGAAAGAAAATGAAGAAACTAAATATTCTATTAAGAAATAAAACAGAAAAAAACAACAAGATGAGCCACATGCTAAAATCAATGCAAAGGAAAACAAAAAATAGCTATAGTAAAAGGGGGATGCAAGGGTAGTGCATTGGTAGAATTCTCATCTGCCATGTGGGAGACCCGGGTTTGATTCTCTGTCCATGCATTTCAGAAAAAAACAAAGAAACAAAAACAAAGCAACAAAAATTCAACAAATGGTGCTGCAATAATGGGATACTCACATGGAAAAATAATGAAATGTGACTCCACCATACAGCACACAAAAAAAGTATAGTAAAAGGATAAAACCAATTCTTTGAGAATGTGGATAAAATAGACAAAGTTCTTTTGAACTTGATTAAGAAAATGTTTGAAAGAAACATAGAACTTGGAGATGTTAAAGGAAAAACGACATGCAAAACTAAGGCAATAGATTTGAAAATCCAAAGGAACTGATGATTATTAGCAAAACATAAAATTTCAAAAACAATGCAAAATAAATAGAAAATTAGAACAGACAAATCACTATAGAAGAGATTGAAAAGATCATTAAAAATCTACCTTTGTGTTAAGGGTGAGGTAAGATGGTGGCATAGGAGGGTGTGGAATTCAGCTCATACTCTAGGGCAGGTAGTAAATAGCCAGGAACTGTCTGGAACACCTGTTTGAGGGAGCATCCATGTTCGGACACACATCATATACCAGTATAGGTTGATGGAAGGGCTGAGATCACAGTGCAGCACTGTAAGTAAGTGTCCCAAACTGTGGAGGCAAGTGCCCGTACTCCACCTGAAAAGTGCACTACTTTGGAGTCACTTTCCTGTGGGAGAAAGAAGCAGTCTCTACTAGGAGTAAGGGAAGTTAACTCAATTCTAAGCTTCAATCACAGCTTTAATTAACAAGTTTGGACTATTGAATACAAGCTCCTAGCACAGATAAACACAGAGAAAGCACAAAAGGAGCCTGAAGCCTCTCCTGGCAGAAAGGGGGTGGGGCTGATGGAAAATAAATAGGGGGGAAACAGAAGATTTTGGAGTCATGTGAGCTCATGATACTGGGAAAGGGCTGTGCTGCAAGAAAAGGAAACATA
>PVIY010054488.1:0-14194 GCA_004026745.1 Myrmecophaga tridactyla
TCACAATATCATCACATAGTTGCATATTCATCATGATCATTTCTTAGAACATTTGCATCAATTCAGAAAAAGAAATAAAAGATAACATAAAAAGAAATAAAATGAAAACAGAAAAAAAAATTATACATACTATACCCCTTACCCCTCCCTTTCATTGATCACTAGCATTTCAAACTAAATTTATTTTAACATTTGTTCCCCTTATTATTTAATTTTCTTCCATATGTTCTATTTATCTGTTGACAAGGTAGATAAAAGTAGCATCAGACACAAGATTTTCACAATCACACAGTCAACGTTGTGAAAGCTATATCATTATACAATCATCATCAAGAAACATGGCTGCTGGAACACAGCTCTACATTTTCAGGCAGTTCCCTCTAGCTGCTCCATTACATCTTGAATAACAAGGTGATATCTACTTAATGTGTAAGAAAAACCTCCAGGATAACCTCTCAACTGTTTGGAATCTCTTAGCCATTGACACTTTGTCTCATTTCACTCTTCCCCCTTTTGGTCAAGAAACTTTTCTCAGTCCCTTGATGCTGAGTCTCAGCTCATTCTAGGGTTTTTCTCAATCCCTTCATGCTGAGTCTCAGCTCGTTCTAGGATTTCTGTCCCACGTTGCCAGGAAGGTCCACACCCCTGGGAGTCATGTCCCATGTAGACAGGGGGAGGGTGGTGAGTTTGCTTGTTGTATTGGCTGGAGAGAGAGGCCACATCTGAGCAACAAAAGAGACTCTCTTGGGGGTGACTCTTGGGCCTAATTTTAAGTAAGCTTGACCTATCCTTTGTGGGGTTAAGTTTCATATGAAAAAACCCCAAGACTGGGGGCTCAGCCTATAGCTTTGGTTGTCCACACTGCTTGTGAGAAAATCAAGAATTCAACTAGGGGGGGTTGAATTTTCCCCGTTCTCACCATTCCCCAAAGGGGACTTTGCAAATACTTTTCCACTCACTGATCAAATCACTCTGGGATTCATCGGGGCATCACTCTGGACAAACCAACAAAATCTCATGTCCTACTGAATGTTCCATGTACTTATGTTGTTCAACCAACTATCTACATAAGTTATATTAGGACATGCAAAATATAAATTTTGTACCAAATAAACATTTTTTGCTTTAGTCTCTGAGTGATTTTTTTGCCTGAAAATGTTTTAATTTCCCCCTCATTTTTGAAGGACAATTTTGCTGGATATAGAATTCTTGGTTGGCAGTTTTTCTCTTTTAGTAATTTAAATATATCATCCCACTGTCTTCTCACCTCCATGGTTTGTGCTGAGAAATCTACACATAGTCTTATTGGGCTTCCCTTGTATGTGATGGATTGCTTTTCTCTTGCTGCTTTCAAGATTCTCTTTTTCTTTGACATCTGACATTCTGATTAGTAAGTGTCTTGGAGTACATCTATTTGGATCTGTCTGTTTGGGATGCACTGCACTTCTTGGATCTGTAACTTTAAGTCTTTCGTAAGAGTTGGGAAATTTTCAGTGATAATTTCCTCCATTAGTTTTTCTCGTCCTTTTCCCTTCTCTTCTCCTTCTGGGGCACCCACAACATGTATTTCATGTGCTTCATGTTGTTCAGTTCCCTGAGTCCCTGCTCATATTTTCCCATTCTTTTCCTTGTATTTTCTTTTGCTTGTCAGATTTCAGAATTCCATCTTCCAGTTCACTAATCCTATCTTCTGCCTCTTGAAATCTGACCTTATAGGTTTCCATTGTTTTTATCATTTCTTCTACTGTGCCTTTCATTCCCATAAGTTCCATGATTTGTTTTTTCAGTCTTTCAGTTTCTTCTTTTTTGTTCATTCCTTGCCGACTTTACATCCTCCCTCAATTCACTGATTTGATGTTTGATGAGGTTTTCCACGTCTGTTCGAACATTCTGAATTATTTCAACTCCTGTATTTCGTTTGATTTGTTGGTTTGTTCCTTTGACTGGGCCATGTCTTCAGTTTTCCTAGTATGATTCATTATTTTTTGCTCGAGTCTAGGCATTTAATTACCTTAATTAGTTTATTCTGGAGATTGTTTTCTATTTTTTTTTACCTAGTATTTTCTTGCTGGATCACTTTTTTGCCTGTCTGTTCTTTCACATTCAGTTCAGCTTATTGTGGACTTCTAGCTTAGGTTTTGTTTAACAGATTAGGATTTTTCAGTTCTTGTTTTCTTGTTTCTTACCCTGCCTGTGGGTGCCTTTTTTTCCCCCCTTAGCAGGGTCTACTTAGATAGTATAGACCCCAGCCAGATTTTCGCAGACTAAACTGGCCTCCTGTCAGGAGGAAAGAGTCACCTGCATCAGTTTTCCCTGAGGTTGAGACCCCACAGATTGAAACGCTTTCCTATGAAGCCTCTGGGCTCTCCTTTTTCCTTTCCTACCCAATATGTGGCACTTGTCTGCCTGCAGGTCCCACCAGCTTAAAGTGATGTGGTACCTTTAAAATATTCTCTTCATTACTGGTGTTCTAAAGTCTTATACTGATGTGTTTTAATGTGAATCTTTCACAAAAAATCAACGTGTTTTAAGGTGAATCTTTCCAAAAATAATTAACTGTGATGGGCCCTTGATGGACCCTTTCAGTCTGTAAATGTGTGCCCTTCAATGCTAAGTGATTTTTTTTCTTTGATAGTAACCTCTTCTTTCTGAAAAGAAACAACTGCTAATGGGTTCTTAGACCTTTTGAATCAGTTTTCAGTTATCCTTTCTTTCCTTTCCCATTTTTTTGTCCTTTTTGTTGGTCTTTGTCCTCCAACACTTCTATTAAATTAAAATTTTTTTGTCTTTTTTTTTCTATTTCAAACCTTTTTCACTTTCTGAATGTTCCTTTTAATAACATCTTTATTTGGTGGGTGCATATCTTTTCTTTTTCCTTTGAAGATGTTAATTATACATATTTTGAAGTTTTTCTGTGCCCTGCATTAAATCTGTTCTTCCCTGTTTTGGTTCAAACCTTTCCTTTTTTTTTTTTTTTTAAATGCAAGTTTTAATTGAGATATAGTCACACACATGGAATCCTTCTGAAACATACAATCCCCTCCTTTCTTGTTAAAGGTTTTCTTCACATTTGATGGTATTTGTGTCTTTTTTCAGATTTAAGCAAGGCCTTTTAAAATTTTATTTACTTATCTTTTAAAGTTAAGCATAAGGTCTGTTTTCACAGGTAGAGCTTTATAGAGTGATGCTCCTCTTTGAAGGATGAACTGGTCTCCTCTAGCTTTTCTGGAAGAACCTCAGCTGTCAGTAAGCTCTTCTCGGTCATTTTGTGCTCCTGCCTGAGAGAGTAACTTTGACTTTCAGGATTCTGTGATTGAGTCATGGGATAGAAAGGGGATGGGTGGGTGGGTGGTGGTTACCTTTTAATATTACACTTGCGTTTAGTTTCTGTTTAACCTCCACTCCTAAATACATTTTGTTTGCAGTCCCTCTAGTGAAGTTTGCAGCAGGAACAGCTAAGTGTTGGGTTACTGGGTTATGGGATTTAGGAGTTTGATGAATGCTTCCTTATATAAGGTTTCACCCAGTTTCTTCTTTGTAGCATACCCCACTCCTAATTCCTTCTAGACTTTCTTCTTAAGTTAATTGGAAGGTCTGCTGTCCATCCTCAACACCTTTGCTAGAAGTTTAACTTCAGTAATGTTCTGTCTACTAAGTCAGTTATTGTTAACCTGTCTACATTCCACCTTCCAAATTGTGCTGCCATCTATAGTCTTTGGTCCTCTCCTTTTCTTGTTTTTGATTGTTTGTGGTCTCTGCTTTTAGCATATTATTTATTATTTAGTGTTGGACTTGTAAGAAATATCACTACTCCACACCGCTAGTGAAAGTTTGAGCTGTTGTGGTGATGCTTTATCTGACCTGTGTGGCTTGCACTCTGAGCTGTATTATTCAGATTCTGGTGTATGCTTATTTGTTTTATTGGTTAAGTGTGTGAAGGGCTAGTTTTATGATTGATTAAAGTTATAAAAGTTTACTTTTTCTAAAAGGGACTGCATTGTAGCCAACTAGACTCTAACCAGTGCTTTTCAACTAATTTTTTTTACCTATGGGAATTCTAGTAACTTAACTTTAGGTTTGTTTTTTTAAATGGTCTGATATTGCATTATAAATTATCAGTGAAAAATTCTATTTTAATTCTTTATGGATAATCTATCCAAAAAAGAACATATTTTCTTAATAAATGGGGTATGTGAAATACAGGTTTTTAAGATGTTTAATAGTTTTAGTTAGAATATTTTTATTATGTCATGCTATGAAAGCAGTTTTATTTCTACCACAACTCAAAAGGAATATAATAATGTGACCTAGTGGAAATTGCCTAGGCTTTGTGTTCAGATCTGTTAAGCCTGGTTTTAATATTGGCATTGCCTCTTAATAGTTCTCTGAGTCTCTCTGAGTCTTTTTTCAAATCTATGAACTGGGAGTAACATTTATTGATTGTAAGAAATTAGATAAGACCTATATTGAAAGTGCCTGACAGAACTGATACTCAGATATTCCCTTCTTAATAGTCTTTCTTTTGTCTTTTTCTACAATAATATTTATAACCTGCTTTTCCCACCTATATAATATCAGAAAATGTCAATTTCAAATGTAGGTATAAAGCATTAAAAAAATTATTATATGCTTTTCTGTTCACAAGTGGTTGAATATAGAAAAACTTTATTTTCTTAAGTGAAGCATACAGAAGTATAATTTGCAGGACTTTGGATATCTATATTTCAAAGACTTTTTCCCCCTTAAAATTTTTTTCCTACAAATGTAATTTTATTGTGATATATTCATATGCCGTACACTCCATCCAATAAGTATACAATCAGTGGTTCACAGTATCTTTGCATAGTTATGCATTCATTGCTTATGATCAATCTTAGAACATTTGAATTACTCCAGAAAAAGAAATAAAAAGAAAACCCCAAACATCCCATACCCCTTGTCCACACCCTACCCGCACCCCTCATTGATTGCATTCTACCCAATTTAAAGATTTAAGTACGGGTAAGTTAACTGAGACAGAGTAGTATCATCAGAGAATGGTTTATAGATCAGTGGAACAGAACAAAACATTGAGAAGTAGATCCAGGCAAACGTGGGCAACCAACCTTTATTGCTGTGTAGCTGTAGTCATCAAAGAGATTGGGGCTACACCTCATCAATTTCCAGTATTTCCTTCTGGCTATTCCAATATACTAGAAACTAAGAAGAAATATCTATATAATGAGTCAATAGTCACAATCATTTGTTAAGCCAAAATTTCTCTGCCACATCTCTCCCTCTCATTTAATCATTCTCTCAATCATCAGGGGTATCTGGGCAATGATCATTTTAATATCTTTGTGCTGGAAAAGGGGTGTTGACCCTATGGGGTAAATGTATGAAACTGGTTGATGTTCTTGGAAAGACTGGTACCGCTGGGTTTCAGAGCTTATTTGGCATAGGAATATTCTGGAGGCTTTAAGTTTCCGAAGAAACAAATTTACTAGGTAAAACATTTATAGAGACTTAGAGCCCAGGGTATTCTCTAGGGTTTTCAGGAATACTGTTAGTTGGGCTTGGCATACAGTGGTAATTTGCAGTATCCGGCTGAAGCTTGCATAAGAGTAACCTCCAGAATGACCTCTCAACCCTATTTGAAATCTCTTAGCCACTCAAACTTTATTTAGTTCCATTGCTTTTCCCCTTTTTTGTCAAGCAGTCATTCTCAGTCCCACGAAGCCAGGTCCAGGCTCATTCCTGGTAGTCGTGTCCCATGTTGCCATGGAGACTTACACCCCTGGGAGTCACGCCCCATGTTGTGGGGGTGCAGTGGCGGGCAGTGAGTTTATTTGCACAGTTGGCTTGAAGAGAGAGGCCACATTTGAGCTACAAAAGGTTCTCTGGGGTGACTCTGAGGCATAGTTATAAGTAGGCTTAGCTTCGCCGTTGCAGAAATATGTTTCATATGGGCAAACCTCAAGATTGAGGCCATTATGCATTCACTCTCCATTCTCCTCATCCCCTGCCCTGGCAGTTTATACTCTTAATATCTGTCTCTATAAGCTTGCATATTCTCCAGTATTTTCTTTGTAGTTACCATGGGGCTTAAATTTAACATTGTAGATCTACAACAATCTTGTTTGCTTTGATACCAAATTAACTTCAATAGTATACACACACTATGTTCCTATATCCTGTTCCTCCCACCTTTATGTAGTTTTTGTCACAAATTTCATATTTATGCTTTGAGGCCAAAACCACTGACTTACCATTACATTTCATGCATTTGCCTTTTAGATCCTCTAGAAAGTATAAAGTGGAGTTACAAACCAGAAGTATAATAGTATTGTCATGTATATTTACTGCTGTTGTTCCCCTTGAGATCTTTATTTCTTCGTATGGTTTTGATCTATGTCTATTGTCCTTTCAATCTGCTGAACTCTCTTTAGCATCTTTTGTAGGGCCAGTCAAGTGGTGATGAACTAGTTCAGCTTTTGTTCTTCTGGGAATATCTTAGTCTCCCCCTCATTTTTTTTTTTTTTAATTTGCATATGGGCAGGAGGCACCAGGGATCGAACTCCAGACCTCCAGCACGGTAGGTCGGTGCTCTGCCTGCTGAGCCATGGCAGCCGCCTACCCCTCATTTTTTGAAAGACGGTTTTGCTGGATACAGAATTTTTGTTTGGCAATTTTTTGCCAGATATAAAGTTGTTGGTTGGCAATGTTTTTGCTTTTAGCACTTTAAATACATGTGGGATTTCCCCCTTTACATCTTACAAATGTTTGCTTTTTAGGAAACAGTTATCTTACGGTCCTGGGCACTGCTCTGTATATCTTACAGTCGGCAGTACCACTTGACTGCTGTTCCGTAGCATTCTGTAGAAGAGTCCTCTGAGCTGCCTTCTACACTCAGGGCAAGGCCTGGGACCTCGAGTCCCTCAGGCTACCGACAGACATATGTTCTCCCAGCATGTGCACAAGGGCTACTCTGCTCCCTCTGAAATCTGGACCACAGACTTGAGGCCAGAGTACCCCAAGACACCACTGCTTTTAAGTAGCCCTTTTCTTGATTTGGCACTCTCTCTGTTACGGAAAGACATTTCTGTCAATTCTTACTGCTTGTTCAAAGCTTCTGTTCAGGGACCAAGCCCTGAAGTGCATCTCATACCTTCACTTGGTGGGGTGAGCCTCAGAGGCTTTTGTTACCTAAGGGCAAACAGACCTTCAAAAAGCTCATATCACTTTACTTTTATTAACAAGGTGTGAGGGTTCCTTTTTCCTCACTCTAATGTTACAGTTTCTCCCACTTATCAGACTTAAAGAGGATACCTTATTTTAACTTATGTTGCTTTGCTTACTAGTGAGTTTGAATATTTTTCATATGTTAATCAGTCTTCTTTAAATCTTTGTGAGTTGTCCATTTTTATATTGTGGTGTTCAGTTTTTCGTAATGATTTGAAAGATCTCATATACATTACTTTTCAGATTTGTTTGAAAGTTGAAAACTACTTGGTAGCTTTCCTATTTGTTAAACTAATGGGAGTGGAACCTTTCATTTCATGGATGAAGAAACTGAGACCAACAAAAGACCAAATGCATTCATACTTGACAGCTCAGGGGAGGATGCTGGGGTCAGATTCCTTGAGTTTGAATTGGTGGCTTCAGTTACATCATTGGCAAAATGGGAATAGATAACAGTAACTACTCTTATGATTATTGCAAGAATTAAATGAGGCAATAGTTGTAAAGTTCCTAGCCCAGTACGTGGTACTTAGTATGTTGAGGGTTAGTTACCTGCAATACAATGATTTAGTAGTTGTGGGAGTATAATTTTTGATTCAGTGCCCTTTTGTTTTTTGGCATTCTTAACCTTTTCAGTGGAAACCTCATCAGCATTTAATAGAAATAATTCATTGTAAATAGTATTTATCATTTTAAAGTTTAAGACAGTATGTGTTTACAGCTAATTATAATTAATCTTACAGTGATTTCCTGCATTCATTAATTTAGTTGCTTTTGCTTTTCTAATTATTTGATAATAATTTAAATATAGCATAGGCTGTGATACACTATAGAAAGAGGGACTCGTACATCAGCATTGGTTTTCAGTAGCAAACTGTAACCATGGCCCATGTTCATGACAGTGCTAAGGTTTTGCTTTTTATTGGTTGTGCTGAAACAAAACCCACACAAACACACACACACACACACACACACACACACACACTCAATGTACCGTGAATGTTGGGAGAGTTAAAGCTTGCAAGGAAGAAGAACTGTTTGTCTGGGAAGGCTAGTTTTTTTTTGTTTTTGTTTTTTAACTGCTAGGTACTTCTTGCTTAAATACCAAAAAATTAGTGACAGTTTTTGCAATAAAATTTAAAAGCTAGATGTTTGAATCTGGTCCGTTTTAAAGTTAGAGTATATACATTCACTACTTGAAGAGCCATCATTATCGGTAACTTTCTGTGGCATAGCATGGTGAGGTGTCTGAAATGGCAGGAGTTAACCTCCCCTCTGCCCCCAAGCTGTTTTAATACACAACTGAGTGTTTAATCTGTATGATGAGGGATGTGGGAAATGACATACAGAAAAAGTATTTGTCAGAACTACCCTCTTCCAATCCCTCCCCTACATTTTAGAGGTAATCAT
The DNA here is from genome assembly GCA_004026745.1 of Myrmecophaga tridactyla. Lineage (NCBI taxonomy): Eukaryota > Metazoa > Chordata > Mammalia > Pilosa > Myrmecophagidae > Myrmecophaga > Myrmecophaga tridactyla. Next base: position 8,632 of record PVIY010054488.1, read on the forward strand.
TTTTATTAGTTTCTTGTGTATATTTAATCAGTTACAAGCAAATACTGTAGGAGTGTGCACTGATTCCCCCCTTTCTTAAAGGGTAGCACACACTACCCTTTTTTTTTCTTTTTAAGAGCAGTTATAGTTGCAGATTTACAGAAAAACATACAGAAAGTATAGCTCCCATATACCCCCCTCTCATACATACAGTTTTCCTTATCATTAACATGCATTAGTGTGGTACTTTTGTTATAATTCCTTAAACGTTATTATAATTATACTGTTAACTATAGCACATAGTTTACATTAGGGTTCACTCTTTAACATTGTTTTACATCTGAATTAAGCTTTATTTTGAAATACTCAACTTTTAAAATATGTTTTGCTATTTAGAAGCTGTTTTTTATTTTTGAAATTTTAATTTGCTATTTGCTATTTATATGTCAGATTAACAAGCTACTTGATTCCCCTAGATTCATGTTTCTGGAATTGTTTTTCTGTTACACAGATTTTCTTTCATAAAACCTATCAGAAATCACCACTATTGCAGGCACCATCCGATTGTATGTCTCACTTCTCAGCATGCCTCTAATGTCTAAGAATGTTGACTAAAATATGCTTATAGACATTTTTATAATCTTTTGGGATTTACTAAATGTTCTAGTTTGCTAGCTGCCGGAATGCAATATACCAGAAACGGAATGACTTTTTAACAAGGGGAATTTAATTAGTTGCTAGTTTACAGTTCTAAGGCTGAGAAAATGTCCCAATTAAAACAAGCCTATAGAAATGTCCAGTCAAAGGCATCCAGGGAAAGATACCTTGGTTCAAGAAGGCCGATGAAGTTCAGGGTTTCTCTCTCAAGTGAGAAGGCACATGGCGAACACAGTCAGGGCTTCTCTCTCGGCTGGAAGGGCACACGGCAGACAGCGTCATCTTCTAGCTTTCTCTGCTGGCTTCCGGTTTCGCCCCGGGAGGCATTTTCCTTCATCTCCAAAGGTCGCTGGCTGGTGGACTCTCTGCTTCATGGTGCTGCAGCATTCTCTGCTCTCTCTGAATCTCTTTCTCCAAAATGTTTCCTCTTTTATAGGACTCCAGTAAACCAATCAAGACCCACTCAAATGGGTGGAGACATGTCATCGCCTAATCCAGTTTATCAACCACTCTTGACTAAATCACATCAACCAGGAAGATGATCTTATTACAGTTTGTGTTTGAAACACACAGCATTGAATAGGGATTATTCTACCTTTATGAAGTGGGATTTATATCAAAACATGGCTTTTCTTAGGGGGCATACTTCCTTTCAAACCAGCACACTAAACAATCTGAATTATGCTTATTTTCAAATCTACACCCTCCCCCCCGTTTAAAAATATTTGTTGAATTTCTGTGCCATTTAGCTGAATTAAAGGAAGGATTTCTACTGTTTAGTTTTTTGTATATTGGTACTGATTTGTCCCAGGGTTTTATGCTAACAACTGTACAATCTTTTAAACATTATTTATTACTAATGGATAAGTTATTCAGCATAAAGTTTGTTTAATAGCTGCCTGTTGCATATTTTCCCACCTACTTATTTGCGCTTTTTTAAATTAAGCCTTCATTTTTCTTTTGCCCATTCTTTCCTAATAAGTCAATTCATCTTATCCAAAGTAAAAAGAAATACGAATAACTTCACTTGTTGGAAATGGGGAAAGAATCTGGACTTTATGCCTGGAATAGTTAAGTTTTTTCCCTTTAAAATGAAAGAGACAAGGAATTCCAATTTTTATGTCATACATTAAAGATAGCTTGTTTAAGTTTCTGGGTTAATTTCATTGAATGGCATCATTGTTATTTTTATTCATAGCTTGTACTGTTACTGAAGATTTTTTGCACACCTGCCAGTTTTTGTTTCTTAGCAGTTTCTAGCAGAAATTATAGTGGTCAGAAAAAGTTTTACAGTTTTTTTGGCTCCTCCAAACCTGTTAAGTGAAAGGCTATTGTGTAGCTTTGGTTTATTTTATGTAATACATTTCTGATTTGACTGTAAGCTTTTTTCTTTATGATCCTAAGTGGTCCTTTATTATACTTTATTATGGTCCTTTATTTTGACCATTTAACCAATAGCCATATATTTCTTTCTTTTTTTTCTACTGTAACTGTGTGACATTTTGTATATCCTGGAGGCAGGACAGCGGCCATATATTTATTAACATTTGTGAACTTTTATATAAAGTGGTTCCAATTTAATGAATTTGTATATTGGCTGATACTCTAATTTTTAACTTTATTTTTGGTAAATACTAATTTCTTAATGTACCTTTCACAGTCCTTCTCATTGATATTCCTTCAGTGTTGTCTTTGAAGATACACATGACTCATAGCACTTGAGTGGCCAGAGCATGCTGTGTATTTAAGTTTATAATAGAACAAACATAGCAGTTCCTCACCTTTTTGAAACTGAGGCTTGATACTGGTATTAAATTTAAAGATTAACAGCAATTGTAGTTCCATAGAAAGAGAAAGATAAAAACTTAAAGTTCAAGGTATGCTTTTTCCAACTTTCTGCAACTAATTTAGTTCAGAATATTTATATGTAATTAAAAACAATTTTACAGGAGCTGCAAATTACCATATCTCAAATAATTTGTTTCAGGGAGTATTAGTTAATGAAAATTATTCATAGCTTTTAATTCATACCTTGAATTCTAAGAAAGGCCTATATATGCATTTGTAAAATACAGCCTTTATTTAGTTCCTAATAAAGGACTCAAGAAGTTCCACATGTAATTAAATTAAAAATTTTTTGTTTTCATTTAGAAAACTCATTATGAAAATGAGACTTTTGAGTTCCCATCCTCATATTTTAGATAATAGAGCCATCTATTAGACATTCCATTTACTCCACAATGATTTGTGGTACTTTTTTAAATCCTTTATTAAGGTATAATTTAGTTCCATGTGTCAGTAGAGCAGGTTGGCATATTGAGCTCTCTTTGGCTGTTTGTTCTTGGGCTAATACTTCACTGTACTTATTTTTGTGGCTGTAATTTGTATGTCTTAATATCTGATAGTGCAGTTTTCTCCTCTCTTCTTTTTTTAGGTTGATTTAGCTGTTGGTTAACCTTGAGTTTTGCATAAACGTTTTAGTTAAGTTTATTGGGTTCCTTAAAGAATCTAACTGGAAATTTGGGACTGCATTAAATTTATAGATTAATTTTGTTATATTGGCAACAGTGACAGCTTTATCTTTTCCATTCCAAACATTACACTCTTCTTTCTTTTCCTTTCTCACAGTATTGAACAGGACTTCAATAATGCTAAACAGCATGCTAACATTCTTCTTTGCATTAAGGGGATTATATCTGAAATTTTCTCTTATTTGATGTGGTTTTTTGGTATATATGTTTGTTTTTGTGTGTGTTTTGTGTGTGTGTGTGTGTGTGTGTGTCTATGTAAACCTTTACCAATATAAGAAAGTATTCTACTTGTGGTTTGCTAAGATCTTTTTTTTTTTTAAATATTATGAAATAGGTGCTGATTTTGTCCATTTTTATCTGCTTCTTTTGAGTTAATCATGTGTCCTACTTTGCTAGCTTTTGGAATGCAATATACCAGAAACAGAATGGTTTTTAGAAAGGGGAATTTAAAGTTGCTAGTTTGGAGTTCTAAGGCTGAGGAAATGTCCCAATTAAAGCAAGTCTATAAAAATGTCCAAATCAAGGCACCAACAAGAGATTACCTTCAGTCAAGAAAGGCTGATGAAGTTCAGGGTTTCTCTCTCATCTGCAAGGGCACGTGGCAAAGTCTCTCAGCTTTCTCTCTTGGTTTCTTGTTTTATGAAGCTCTCCAGGAGGCGTTTTCCTTCTTCATATCCAAAAATCATTGGCTGGTGGACTCTCTGCTTTGTGGTTCTGTGGTATTCTGCTGTGGCTTTATCATGGCTCTAAAAAGGCACTCTCTCCAAAATGTTTGCTCTTTTAAAGAATTATTGGGTGGAGTCACAACTCCATGGAAGCTATTTGATCAAAAGTTACCACCCACAATTGAGTGGGTCACATCTCCATGGGAACAATCAAAATGCTCCCAACCAGCAATATTGAATGAGAATTAAAGGACATGGCTTTTCTGGGGTCCACCACAGATTCAAACTGGCACATCATCTTTTCTATTATTAATGTGGAAAAATTAAAAATAATACACTGCTGGATTTGGTTAGTCAATATTTTATTTAGGATTTTTTTACATTTTAAGTGAACTAGCTTGTAACTATATTGTGATGTAAGCTGGTCTTAGAATCAAGATTATATTAGCCTGCTATAATGACCTGACAGCTTCTGCTTTTTATGCTTCCCGGGACATCTTGTATAGGAAAGGAATAATTTAATTCTTAAAAGCTTAGAACTCAATTATTAAAAGACCATATGAGCATAGAATTGTTTGCTTTTTTTGGAGCCGAGCATTGTCATTTCAGTTTCTTGAATCTTTCAACCTATTTTTCAGTCCATTTCAGTCTATTCAGTTCTCTATATTTTCTTGTGTTAATTAGCCAAAATTAGTGTTTTGTTAAAATTCTCTTGTTAAAAAAATGTGCATCTAGTTATTTCCCTCCTATGGGAATTATTTTTCTTGATCAATCTTACTAGAGTTTTGTCTGGGTTATTATAATTTATTAAGAAACAATTTTTGATTTTGTTGATTTTCTCTGTTCTTTTGGCCTCAGTTTTCATTGATCCCTTGTCCTTTTTATTTCTTTAGGTTTACTCTGTTGATTATGTTGAACTTTTCCTGCATCCTGATAAATATATTTGAAGATATATACTTTCCTCTTAAGTTCTGCCTTGGTTGTGACAATATATTTTCTAAATGTTTCTTAATTTTTATTGACTTCCTTTATAGCCTAAAGATTACTTAATTATACCTTTTTCAGTTTCCAAACTTGGAATTTTTAAAAAAGTCATTTTGTTATTGATTTCTAATTTTATTGTACTATGTCAGAATATAATATGTATGACATATCCTTTGGAATTTAATGAGTTCTGGAATACTCATTTCCAGTATTCTAGAAAAGAATATTCTCTGACCATTAGAGCAGAATTCTGTTTCTTTCTTTCTTTTTTTATTAAATATTTTTATTGATGAAACTTAACATATGAACATTCTTTTTTTAAAAAATTTTTTATTAATTAAAAAAAATTACAAGAAACACAAACATTCCCAACACATACACTCAGCAATTCACAATATCATCACATAGTTGCATATTCATCATCATGATCATTTCCCAGAACATTAGCATCAATTCAGAAAAAGAAATAAAAGGACAACAGAAAAATATAACAAACAGAAAAAAAAAAATTTTACAGGCCATACCCCTTACTGATCCCTTTCATTGATCACTAGCATTTCAAACTAAATCTATTTTAACCTTTGTTCCCCCTATTATTTATTTTTATTCCATATGTTCCTCTCATCTGTTGACAAGGTAGATAAAAGGAGCATCAGACACAAGGTTTTCACAATCACACAGTCATATTGTGAAAGCTATATCATTATACAATCATCATCAAGAAACATGGCTACTGGAACACAGATC